>VWZP01003866.1:0-31257 GCA_013396995.1 Dicaeum eximium
GCCTGTAATGAAAGCCTGCATACTGCATACGTTGTCCCGGGGGTCTGAAAGCTCCTGTTGGAAGCAAATGAAAGATGAATCAAGTAATGTTACTGTGATATTTTTTGATATGTCCAGTTCTGCGCTTCCTGGTGTGGATGCTCATAGGTCAGGGACAGTCCGGCGGGCAGAGGCTGCCTGTGGTTCAGTGGCCGGGCTGGGCTTGCTGTGGTGCCTCTGGGTCATCGGCTGGTGCGTCTGTGTCTCACACAGTGCTGCTCCGTACTCCGGCTCCGGTTTCCCGACATCGGATGCCTTTCAAAATCACACTTGGACCGACAGTGGTGAGCAAACACTTATGGCACAGAGAGCAAACACTAGGAGTTTCGGATCTGGCCTTTTTGAGACAGTGTCTTTTCAAATGCAGAGATTTCCCGCACCGAAAGTACGTTTGGGGGTCCGCCTTCTTAAGAGTTATTTTCTTTCCTGGATCGAAGGGTTTTCCATCCTCCCCCCTGCTAGAGCCTCGGTCAGCGATGTAAACTGCTAAAGACCGTGATAAAGAATGCCTTGCCCTCTTTTGTCCGGGCAGGGGCAAAGCTGATGGCTGCAGCTCTTCAATATCAGAGGTGCTGCTTTTAGGTGAGCAGAAAGAGTCAGAGCCACGAGAGACAGAGGGGCGTGGGAAGCCAGCAGCTTTCTCAGAGAAAACAGCCTGCGGCTGCTCTTGCTTTTTCAATGTCCCAAAAATTATTCTCCAGGACTGGAGCATACTTGACACCCATCGTAAAAGCGACTTAAAGTACTGCTTTCGGATGGGGGANTGACGATGGAGAGGGAGATGGGGAGACTGAATGGTCTTCAAAATCTGAATCCCCATCAGAATCCGATTTTATTGGGAACTTACAAGACTTATATACTGTTTCAGGAGGCTAACAATGTTTACTACAAAGATTAGGTAACAATTAAATACACAAACTTATGCATATTACAACATTCCTTGCTTGCAGAGTTAATGAAGTTTCCCGGAAAATGGTCTGATTGGATCTTCTTGCAATCTTGACTCAATCTCATTTTGTTTATCAAGTCTTTTATGCTAATAAGGTCCAAGGTATTGTCAGTCTTGTGCATGGCCACATTGTTAGGTGCTGGTAACTTTTTCCTTCATTGAGAACTCTGAGCAATGATCAGTGTCCTCTGTATATGTGATCATGTCTGATGCAATGGTCTTGCCTTTTGCAAGTGTTGACAGTGCGACAAAATACTGCAGACTGCGATCCACTGCAATCCCTAGGCCAGGAAGCAGGTTTGTTGGTGGAAAATGGAAATGGTGGTCTTAGGAGTATAAAGGAAGTCTCACCAGAACACTCTTACTGAAAGGAAGTGCACATAGAAATATGCCATCACCCACACCCAACTTTAACAAAACCTCATGCAGCTGAAGGGGTTTATGGGACCTCTGAAGCATAACCACCCCCAGTGGTCATCAGACCAATGTGTGTGGCGTTTTTTTAATAGTGCTTTGGGGGTTTTTTCCCCTCCTTTTTTGCTTTTTTGACTGGTGGTCATAAGCCCTAACCTCCATGTATATGTGTATATAAATGGACAAAGGGAGAGAAAAGGTATGCACTTTTTGTCCTTTATCCTGTCCATGTTCTAAAATAAGATGTCCTACAAAACAATTTCATCTACACAAAAACTTAATGAAAAGTCCCTAAAGATATCCCACAAGTGGGACTCCTTTTAGGGTCAAACATTTAGGAGGAGTTGAGTCACAGTCATGGCTTAGCTAATAAAGAAATCATGACCTTGGTCTCTTGAAACTGATCACCTAACTACGGCTAGCTTCAGCAGAAATATAATCAAGATTATATTTCACTTTTACAGTATGGGGCCAAGTCCTTATTTGTTCTTGCTCTCTTTTTTGTAGTTTTTATTTAAAAGCTTATCCTCTGGTATCTGGGTATGAGACTCAGAGGCTTAACTGCTCTAGCTGTATAATATATTTTCAGCTAAGTGTGTAGCTAGCCTGCTTTAAGCTTCATTGGAAGAACACTGCTCAGGTGCTGTTTTCACATAACTGTAATACCACCTTTGATGAATTTCAGTGCATTAAGCCAAAAGCATGAGTTGCTAATATGTCTTTTTAAAAAGTCCGTTTCACTCGATGTGTTTTGCCCCCTTCCTGTATGATTTTTTTTCTGTGTATTTGCATGCAGTGCAGCTTTACTTACATAAGGTCCAGCTAAAAATGTCTTTTTAAGTAATTTGTGAAGAAACTGTTCAGTTTGAATAAGCAAGCGAATGAATGAAGTTCTTAATTCCAACAGGCTGTTACCTTGTTAAAAGAGCCACAGACTCAAAAGCTCAGTTGCAAAGAAGATACATAGCATGTTTCCTGTCACTAGAGAGTGTGACACGAACACGCAGAGACACAACGACTCCAGACCAGTGAAAGGCGGAGAAGAGAGAGCTTTTTTTTTGATTCACACATTATATAGAGTTTTGAGAACGGCCAGGGATTGGAGAGAGGAGTCACCACCTCTCCAACCACACTGGTCAATAGAAAAGTCCATCAAACCTTTCTCCTCCTAGGAGAAGGAATGAAAAACAAAGAGACAGTTATAAAAACATCTGCATGTTTACAGAAAGACCTGCGTGAGAAACCTTATCATAGAAACTAAAACATCAGAAGGCTAAAATTCAGGGCGACAGTTTCCATCCACCCAGAGACCAGGAAAGCTGCCATCTGACAGCAATGCCTAACATATGACAGCAATAGCTAACACTAAAACAAACCATCCTCTTCTTCCTGTCCTTTCCAAGCCACTCTGTCTGCCCCTGCAGATGATCAGACATAACCCATCTTCTCAGTGCTGGGCGTGCTGGTTCCAAAATCTTGCTCTGCTTGACATTATACTATGCTACATGGTTTACACAATGAGGGAAGGCCAATACACTTACCTATTAAGAAATGGAAATTCATAATGTGCGTAATGCAAATGGAAACCAAGATTGTGCCTTAGACATGAACGCAGAGATGTGTAGTCACCTCAGACTTCACAAATTTTATCTGAAATCCGTATGATAGGATGCAGTCGAATTCATTCATTGGAGTGCAAGGGCCAAAGACACCACCACAGAAGGTTTCTCTTCATTTATTTAAGGTCAAAACTGTCCAGACTTCCAAACACATCACATCACTGAAGTTATCTTAAGACAGAACACAAGCAAAACAAGGGAGTGCAGAGTTCATGCTGAGTCCCCATTCTCCAACACAGCAATCACTTTGCGCCACAGAATCAAGCCCTGTTTACAGGAATGCCTGTGAGCCTGGCCCTCTGCCTTGCTGTTCACTCCCTTTTCCTCCCACAACCCACAGGCATCCGTGCCAGGCACAACACTTACAATAGATCTGATGATGCAAACAGAATAGGCAGGTTGATAGTTTGCTGCTGGAGGGGGTGGGGAAAAAATAAGAGGAGAGAGAAAGGTCTTACAATTGCTTATGATTTTCAGTTTGCCAAGAGGTAAACAAAATCCTGAGAGGCACTATAGCCTTTAAAATTGCCTTTTTTTTCTGTGCTGCTCCACCAAGCAACTTGGAGTGGTACGCACAGTACCCTGACACAAAACCACAGGAGGGTAAGGTTCCTGCTTCTGCTAGGAGCAGAACAAGGACACTACTTATTTTGGGTGCATCTCTGTGCAGTGAGTCATGTTTCGACTGGAAAGCTGGCCACAGTTTTCTTGCAGATCTTTGTTGCCAGCAAAGCTGGCATGCTACCCAATTCCTACCAGCTCCCTTTCTTCACCGCCACCCCCTTCTTTAGTTTGGGCTGCCTTTATATTGTTAAAGCCCGCACTTATTAATAGTCATTGTGCCATGTTAACCTTGAGAGTAAGGGAGAAAGGACAGTGAAGGGCGTAGCTCTGTGCTATAATGAGCATTTGGTGCTATAGCAGGTGGGAAAGGCTTTGGGGATCTGGGCAGATTAGAAAGAGAGGGGGCTCTAGCAGATGTTGAAGCAGGATGATGTATTGCTGTTCACTCTGAGATTCAGACAATACCAGCACAAAAGTAGAACAGGGAAATGGAGAAAAAAGTTGATCCCTTCTGATGCAAAGTGAGCTGGAAACCAGACATACTTGAAAGCGAGCATTTAAAAAAGACAAATACGTTTCCAGACCCAACACCTTCTTTTCTCTATTACTACCAGATTTTTCTTTTAAAGCACCATCTCAGGTTTGATTTATTTTACATTAACTTAAGCCTTGAAGCATTACATACAACTTCTCCTTCCTTTTCCCTCCTCTCAGGCAGTAACTGAAAATAGATGCATCTAAACTTCCTCCTCTCCAGCACACCTCACAGACAGCCCAGGTAGGACAGCAGCTGTAAATAAGATCTCATCTACACACCAAAGTTCAGCAGAACTTAAAAATTCAAACCACTTTTTCTTCAGCTTTTATTGCAACACTTCCAAAATATTTTAGTAGTGTTATTCCCAGTCTTGTTATCCCACCTAACTGTATATATGTCTGTGTGTGTAATATATCAAAATTATGTTGTGAGGACTAAAAAGCAGAATTAAATGATGAAAATTTGTCCTACAGAGGGCTGACATCTCAAGAGGCAATGGTGCATCTGTTGTAACAAATAGTCCACAGAAGATTAAATAAAGTCAGGCTTGGTTTTGACCTTGATTTTCTGGAATGCAAATCAAAGTGAAATACCAGGTGCATAGTAAATTGAAAAGCAAAATTTTTTAAAAACAGGATACCTACATATGAATATAGGACCTTAGTTCTGGAGTCCTGCTAGAACTGAAAATCTAGGCCTTATTTCTGTTTCTATTTGCAAAAATGTTGCCAAGGAACTCACACCTTTCTGAAGTTTATTAGATAATTAAAACTGTGCTCTGTAAAATAATTTCAGATCAGCATGTCATCCACTTTTGCATTTTGATATGTGAGTAATACACAAAATGTGGGTTACTTGTTCTTGAACAGCACAGATCCATACACTAACTGATGAATGCATCTGAAATTGCTTTTTAAAAGAAGTTTATCTTCAGATTGTCCCACAGAGAGATATGGGTTGCTACAGCAATTTCTGAGATGCACCAAAGCTTTTTAACATGCTGGAAATTCTTAAACCAACACAGATTTCTGATTTCAGAAGGCTGCCAAAACCCCCAGCAACAAACCGCTTCCCTATCAGAAAAACAAAATGGAATAGCACAGCTTATGACTGTATCTATTATCCAATATTATATGTATGTATTTTTGCACTGGAGCTGGTTGCCCAGAGAAGCTGTGTTGAAGTGTTGAAGATCAGTCTGGATGGAGCTCTGAGCTGGTCTAGTGAAAGGTGTCCCTTGCATGGCACATGGTTGGAATAAAATGGTCTTCTGAGTCCCTTCCAACCAATCCATTCTATGATCCTATGATTTTATGACCTAAGGATTGTGTGTCAAGACAGGGAAATAATCTGATTCCTAGAAGTACCACTTCAAAATTTAGATGGCCAAAAAATGGCATATAACAGGAATACAAAGAAATGAAAGGAAAAGTGGAATGGTGATAGTTCATAGCAGTCTCAAGCATCTGTGAATCCCAAAACTGAGCATGAGTTAGCAAGGACTTTTATGTTAGCCATCAGCCAAAGTCTTCTACCTCCTGCAGAAGCTGTTTGCTATCCTCCTCCTATGTGCTGACTGTCAGAGGTTTTGTTGATGGTCTGCTTACAGTTTGGCCCCTGAGGCCTTGCAGGTAATAATCTCTGCTCCCATATTCCTGTTCCTGGGTAAAAAGGGATGTGATGTCACTCTTCAGTGAGCCCCTTCAGGGGGTGAATATATGAGTGAGGCTTTCTCCCTTGTTATATATATATAAATATATAGGTTTAAATAAAATATCTTTTGTAAGTTTACTCAGCAGTGGTATTCTCTTGCCTGAATTAGTGGATTCCAATTAACTAAAAAAAAACAGTTCAGAGAACCTCAGTACCATGTTCACATCAAGTGTCCTCTTCACCCTCCCTACACTCCGGCAAGTGCTAATACAGGGAAAAATCAAATCTTTTCCTGCCACTCATCATCTCCCTTTTGGAACAGACCCCCTTCACATCCACTTGTATGCTCTGATTTTATATGTAGTGGCTTTTTTATTCATGTCCGGGAAAAATAACTAAGCATGAAAGTAAAATAATGATGTTTAATAATGCTTTATTTGTAATCATGCTTTTTATGAGCAATTGCATTACATGATGAGCACACCCAAAGGCACAGTCTCCATAACATTCTGGTTTTTCCCTGCATCCTTGGCTTAAACACACATGCCCCAAAATAACATATGGAATACACATGAGGTACTTTGAAATAGCTGAGTATTTATGACAAATTTTAATTTGTGTCTTCTTTTAGCATCTAGAGTGCTCAAGTTTGGGCTGTGGGTTTTGCTAGTATACAGCAAAATGATAAAAATCAGACTAAAATGGAAATTATGTGGCTTCAGGAACATCACTGTATTTTGGTTTAGGCACCAAAATAGAATCTACAGTTTTGTGTTATCCTATATCCACTGACCATCAGCCGCAAGAGAGGTGTCTGAAGCCAAGTGCCTCCTTCCTTCTTGACCAGATCACCATCATTGCTGGGCTCCAGCAGATAGGACACATCAGGTACTCATGGATATGGGTGGGCAAACAAAACTAGGGATTCTGAAAAAGTAAATGACAAGAGGAGAATGATGGACTCCATTGCCATGGCAGATATATGTTACATGCACAACTTCCTCTGGAGTCAGTGATCCTTGGACACCAGTAGAAGCTATGATTTAAGAAAGTGAAAGGAAAAAGGGAACAGGTGACTAATGGTGCTAAGTAATTAGATCTATGGTCACAGTTAAAATACAAGAAAGAAATATTTGAAATATGGTTTGATTTATCAGTATGCAGGATAAGCTTTGAGAAAAAAAAAATCTCTGAAATGAAAGGGAAATATGTTTCACAGAGTAAAAAACCCATAAAACAATCTAGAAGTGCTGACTGGGAATAACAACAAAAGCCAGATGGCATAAAATCGCATCTTTAGGGATTATGTGGCATAAGGAGCTACGCAGAAAAGCATGCTCTGAGTCCTTAAAAATCTAACACCATTTACTGGGCATGCTCAGTGTCCTTAGATAGCCACATTAACTTACTTAATGTGCTCTGGCCTTAAAAGCTGGACAATCATCTCTACCATTTAAGCTCCCTGCCCTTAGTTATCCTCAGCCATTCATCAAGCTTTGTCTGCTGTGCTGTTATGTATCCTCAGCAATCCAGGATATTCTGCATCATCAGAAACTTGAAAGACGATCCTTTATCACAGTTAACAACACAAGCCACCCCCCACACCCTGCCATAGGCATGAGACTCCTCCCCCTCTCTTGTTAATTGGTTTGGAATGGTAATGAAGCTTTAAGGAGCTCAATTAAGTTTCTTCTAGACAGATCTGCAATATCACTGAAATGTTTCCCCATCATATGAATATAAAGGGACAGGAAACTATTTTCATCTACCCACCCAAAATTATGCTCTACTGATTGTGAGTGTGAGATTGACTTATTAGAGAAACATCAACTTAAATAATTCATTAACTTAATACCATAACTAGTATTGAACTTCACATTTGTCAAAACCTAAGTTCTCTGTGCATTTAATTCCAAGAAGGCCCTGCCTACTCCTTTTCATCTTCCACCAACAAGGCAATACTCTAACTGCAATCAAAATTGAGTCCAGTATCATTTACATTACAATTGTTAAAGCCGCCATCAGTAGTTCAGACATCTAGACATCATATTCCATTTCTTTATGGAGATTTACAGAAATCTTAACAGCAAAGAAGATTTTTCTCCATAGACTATCAGCTTCTAAACTCAGCCTTTTCTTCTTTCTTTAGTGACGGATTTATGCATATAGAAAGAAATAAATGAATCAGCTTTTTCTAATTACACAGTAACCTGATGCTTATTTGGATGAAATCTGTAATAGAAATACTGTCCTGTGAAAAATCTCTGCAATAAGCCTGTTGTATTTGCAAATCTTTTCTTTAAACATGAGACAATATCTTACTTGTAACAGTGAGTCTGTAACACTAATTTCAGGACTCAGACTTTTATTTCTCGCTCATGAACAAAGGACATGTAAATATGATGATCTGGGTCAATATACAACTTTCTTCCAGATGGTTTGGATCCTATTGGACTGCAAACCACAATATTCAGGGATAGATAAAAAGTTCCCAGTATCACTGGAATTCTAGACATCCTGCTGAACCCACTTTTAATTTAAAGTGTGCTGGCCTTATTTTGAAAACTTAGTTCACTGTGAAACATTACACTACTTTTTATTTTTAAATGGTGTGTGAATTTTGTTACTCATTAAATGTGCCAGATTGACAGTCCTCAACCCTCCTGTATCCACAGAATGGGTGGAACAGTAACATAATCTCCCAAATGTTGTCTGGCATTGATGGGAATAATTTCACTTGGCTTCTAATTTTGGTAGAAATAGAGTCACTCCACAGAGCAGAAAATGAACTTTCACAAGATAAAGGCTCCCAGAACACTATTGAAAAATATTTATTTTATTGACTGTGAGACAGGTAGGAAAAGTATCTGTGAGTAAGGGAAGGGGAAAATAAGCACTCATATTCTCTGTACAAATCTGAAAGTTGTAAAATCATTACATATCTGTCCAGTGTGAGATTTCCAGTGTGAATTTTCCTAGTGTGAGAAAACACCTAAATAACAGTATATCCCATTTCTACTGATCTCCTATGGGTTTTGGAACACAGGGTACATTATTAATAAAAAAGAACATAGTTGCTCTCTGCTGTTATCTGTGAGTGGAAGATGAACCTGTAGAGCAGCTGTAATTTTCTTCCACTTGCAAACAACCCAGAACTTCTCTGTATTGCCTTAGAGTGTCAAACAATTGACCTGGAAATTACCTCTGCTGGAAAATTAGCTATGACTAAGTCTCTTGCACCTTTTTCTTGAGAATTAGGAGCAACTGAAATATGAAAAAGATTTAGATAGGGATTTATGGATTCAGAGATGTCCTGATTAAGTTGAATGGAAAAAGACCAGGGAAATTGTGAGGCAGTTAAATAAAAATGTCAGTTAAGAAAAATGCAGTTGAACTTAGGCAAAATGTGGTGCTAAGTATTGTAAAAGTATTTGCTTCAGAGAACCTGTCTGACACAGCAGATTTAGCAATAGCCATATATGCCACTATATACTGAGTCCTTTACCACAAGGATGCCCATTTTAACGTTTTGAAGACAAAATAGTTTAAGTGAATATCCATGAGAACACCATTACCACAGGGAAATTATTTTAGTGCAAGTTAATGGAAACCACATTACATGAGTAAATTATTTTACTACAAGCCTCTGAAAACCACATTACAATAGTCAAACAATCTCATTCAAGTCCACTGAGACCACATTAATAAAGCCATTATCAAAGTAAACCAATTTCAAATGAAAATAGTCTGTGGGGACTTAGTTTTAAATGGCAACAAGATTTCAGTGCATGTTGAGAAGGCCCCTTAAAATGTTATTATGGTGTAATGTCAAACATGCAAAGTTCCAGGGGCCAGCTACAGGATTATTACAAAAATGGTCACAGTTTTTTCCAAATTCTACTAATTTGACTAACAATTTACTATTAATTATCATTTGTGTTCTATTTATTTCTTCCTTTCCAGTGCATGACATGAGTTTGTTAGACATACATACAAAATGAATTTTAAAACATTTCAATAAGTCATTATGAAAACCCAAAAGCAGTAACCTCATTCAGCCTGTTGTAACAAGCAGGCATACAGTATTTTGGGATAGAAAAGCTGCAGTAAGTCCTTATCCAATGTGTCAGGAGCAATAATCATCACGCACTGAGAAGAGCACAGGGCTTGTGACTGAATTAATCTGCAAAGTAGACTATATACATAAGAAGGAGGAAAATGGAGAGCCTGAATCCTCCCTGTTGAAACTGGGAAAGCTGCACTCAGATGAGATTATATTAATCAGTTGCACATATATCTAGGGGCAAAACCTTTCCCACATAGAAATTACCTCAGGTGATTCTTTCACTTTTCTCCTTCGATTTATTTCCTCCAACACCCTTTGTTGTAACTACTTCTATAGAAGAATAATCCTTAGCCATCAAAAGCTAAAGAAAACATTTCTTTGTGTATTTTACAGATGGTTCCAGACACTCATCTTTGATGGATCAGTCCAAATATTTGTGGGTCCTTTTCACTTTGTAGACTGACCAGCCATGAAGCTTAAACTGCAATATGCATTTCTGTGAGTCTACAGTCAAACTTAACAGACATCAGCTTAGCACCTGCACTCTGACTAACTAAATTCAAACTTTCCTGATGCAGAAGTCAAAATATTTAGGCATGAGAAGAATTCCAGCTCAAATCATAGATACCTGTGGATTTAAAACATCTATAGTTTTTGGTAGCGGAGTGAAATATTTTCTCTGCAACTTTAGAAATACATTCCAATTTAACTTCATCAGCCAAAATCCTTTTTGTGCCTGCTATAGATAGAAATGCTTTATAAATTGTACATAATTTCAATAAATTGTAAATATTTTCAATGTGTACCTTTGTGTATCCTTCTTAAGTATTAAAACTTTTTAAGCATACAATAATGATAAAATTGTTATCTCTGCTGGCATAGAAAACTAAGATTTCAGGTAGTGTGTTGACACTGATGAATTAGTAAAGTGCTAACTATTGAAAAACATTTTCTATTCAGATGAGAAAACAAATCATGATTCCTAAGATATCTTTGATCGTCAAGATGTGATAAAGATCTTGAAAAAAATTACAACAGTCAGTATTTTAATAGAACAATCAGTTCAAAAACACCACATTCATAGATTGTAGCTGTGGGTCTTTGAACTGTTCACTAAGTTTGATTAGGAAGAAGAAGAAGAAAAAGAAGGATCCCTTGGATACTCCTGAGTGGCATATTACTGATAGCCAGCACAAGAATTAACCAATCTGACGAACTAATAATGTATATAATGAAAATAACCCATTCTGAAAATTCTACTTCAAAGTACCATAGAATTTTTAAATTGTAAGATTTGTTGAAGCCAACATAAATTGTGTTCATCCTTAGAAATATACAAACTCCTACGGCTTTCCTGCTCTGCGTTATGACTTAGGTATATTTGAAGGGTGAAAAAATAATAGTTTTTCAAAATCGTAATTTTCCTGCTGATTTGCCAGCTATTTCTATAACCCTCCCAAACATACTAACTGATAAGTATGAGTTCAATCCACATTACTAAAGTTCTAGATTCTGCTGATCTCAAATAAAAAATCTCTTTAATAAACACATAATTTTCTATCAAGTATAGGCTAGTTTTGGGGTGGGTTTGTTTGTCTTTTGTTTTTTTTAAGTATTTCATAAGTAATCTCAAAGCAAGTACACACTGTACATTTCCTTATGAAAATCCAAGTAGCTCTGACAGAGAATTGACACCTTTACTTTCATTTCTCCTTTTTATGTTACTGTGAATATTGCTGATGAACCAAAGATTAATTACTTGATGTTATTTCATTTAAAAATTTTATTAAGGTCTTCATTTTGAACATGTATTTTCATAGCTTTTTTACTGCAGTAGATCAAGCTGAGGTGAGGATTTCAAATGCAAATACAAAATAATAATCCCAGCAAAAGGATAATTACCAAAAGAAAGCTGATTTCTCAGAATTCTTTTGTAACAAAGAAAAAATTGATACAGCCCACAGTCTTGCGGATGTATCACAGGACAGAGTTCTAATCCTTCTGCCATTTTCATGTAAGTCTTAATCTAGAGTATGCATATTTTCATTACTTCCAAAAGTTGAAAGAAACAAGAAATCAAGTCCAGTAACAACAGCAAGAACATAGCTATATTAAGTTCAGTGAGACATGAATACTTATGAGTTTATATTTAGAACTAGTTACTTCTACCCACAGAAAATTCATCACTGTTGATTTGTTGCCGGAAGAAATTTCTCCATTACAAAGTCGACTCACCATGTTTCTACAAACAGAAAAAAAATCCCATTACTAATACAAATGAAAAAGTGTGGATTTGCTTTTTAGAAACTTGTTCTTTTGTAGTCTGTAATGCATGTATTTCAGCGTACTGGATGAAAGCAATCACATTGGTGGGTGTCACTGTTGAAAAATTCTGGCATACATTCTGTCTTTTTTTGTTTCCCTTGATGCACAAAAACGGACTCAATAGCTTTGTGGCAGTTGCAAAAGCTGCAAGGGATGCTGCAACCTAAATAAATATCAAAATGGTAGAACTTCAGCACTGAAAACCCTTCTGTCTGAACAGGAGGAGAGAACTTTCAATTCGAAGCATTAGGGTGTTGGATTGTCTTGCTAGTAGAGGAAACACTCACACTAAGCCAGTAGTGCAGAAGAATCAGTCTCGAAACAGTCATCTGTGGAAAACAGTTTGCTAAAGTACTAAGATGATCCAGAAGCATTTGTAGGTCACTATTGGTGGCTGAGCTTTGTATTGGAAGGGAATATATACAAGAAACTTTGCTGGAATTTAGTATTTCCAAGCTGTCATTGAAGAGAATAGACACATAGATTAATTTGTGTTAAAAGGATTCCTTAGGCCACTTTGAAGATATATGCTAGCCTTGAAGATTGCAAGACTGCAAAGGCTACTTTAAGCATGGCTGGGGAAGCCTCTGAAGCACTTAGGACCCTGCATGCCCAGTCATACCTTCTGAGTTAGTACATTAGGTTAACAGACTGCAATCTGTGGAGTGGACAGAAGGCAGTGGAAATAATTCCAGCTGTATTTAAGGGCAGTCTTAATGCTATTTCTGAGAGTGTCTCTGATGCATTCAAAGAAGGGGAAAAATATTGAGAAGATGGAGGAAAAGCATGGATTCAATGCTAATGTAGACATAAACCTTAATCTCACCAAGCTCTTTATTATCATCAGTTGTAATTAGAAATTGGGATATATTTACTTCTCTTGATTTCAGTCGCTGTACAGATACTCCATTCTTAGGACTGACTTTGAAAGTCAAAAATTGTCTACTCAAGGCAAGGAAATATTTTTAGCAGCTTTGATATATTTGCATGTTTGGAGATGCTGTGATCACTAGGTATGCCACATAACCTAGTTGAGTCATAAACTGTGGCTGTGACAGTTGTCATGAGCTAAACAAACATGAATCAAAGTGTGGCAGCAGCATAAGTGAATGGAGATTTGTCAGGGTAGTAACAACAAATTCCATCCTACCCAGGAACTAGTGTGGAATCATTTACTTGGGTCTCATTTTGGAGTGGCTGAATAAAAAAGAAAGATAATGAGGCAGAAACAATAAGAATCTGAGAAAATTCGAGCACAACTGTAACATTTCATGGTAGTCTAAATCAGCAGTGGTGTCACTGGAAATTGTCTTTGCTAAGGATGCAGGCAAAGAATCCAGACATATCTGTTCTTGCATGCAAAGTTCCAATAACAGCTCCTGCAGCCCAGTGTACTTGATATATTCACCTCAGTATAAAAAAGTGTCAGATGATCCATAAAAGAAATCTGAGAATCAGTACTAATTCTAAAAGATACAAATTAATTCAGTGTTCATGGTCTTGCCAAGCTCTTGTCTTCATTGACAGGTCAAACACATCTCACCTATTAGAGTTATACAGGTGTAACAGTATGGTTGAGGCTTTAGAAGCTCATTACAGGGCTATTGGTTGCAAAATTTTGAGGAAAGATGAATAGAAATTTAGAAGAACATGTTCACCAGCTTCCCACTTTTTGTCATGTGGATTAAACATATAAAACAAGTTTGACAGTGTCAAATTGTTTTGCAGTATACCATTCCAATCAGTTTGCCTGCAAAGAGAGATAAAAATCAAGAGTAAGTATAGCAGAGAAGCAGTACCAGTCTGGTTCTGCTGATGGGTTCATATCCACTCTTCATTAATTTGCTGCTCCATAAACATTTCATATGATACTTTAAAGTTTCTGTTCTATGAATAAGATTAATGCAATGTACCCTTATTTTCAGTGATAGATGAAAATATTTAATTTCTCAATTAACAAATTCTAGTCTTATCACTTGGGGATTTTTGTCTAATTTTTCATTTTCCTTTATTTTCTGGTGAGTTACATATTCATAAAAGCTACCAGATCTGAAACATTTGGTGAGATTTACAAATTTACTTTTTAAGCTCTATACTTCCAATAAATTGCTGTCTGAACCCTTCTTTTCATTGATATTTCTTTGGATGTATTTTTTCTTCCTGTGAATTAAAAAGATCTGCAAGAGAATGCTCCCTTGAGAAAGTCTCCTCTCCTTTCAGAAAGATTGACCTGCTTTCTTCTCAATGCCTCTTGTTCTGCCCCAGCCAGTTGTTCTGTGGGCTGGTGTTTGAAATTAAACCCCTTGTCTTCTTCCACTCATCTTATGAACCACAGCATGTGATGAACTTTGAACTTGCAAGATTTGCCCAAGCAGAGTGGAGAGGTCCAACTACCAACAAAAAAAACCAAAACAAACCAAACAAACAAACAAACAAACAAAAACCCCCCCAAACAAACAAACAAAAAACCCCTTTGTTTTAAAATTGAGATCTTGCTGAAACACTTAAAAATCAGGTATTCTGGTTCACTGCATGTCCTATGCCACTGGTGATATTTCCATTGTAAAAGAGCATATATGAAGTTAATTTAATGTTTTAAGTGGAGTGTATTTTAGAACAATGTGTTTAACAATAGTGAGCAAAACTGACATCAAGTAGTACATTAGATAATATCCAAACTTTCTGGAAATTAAACATTTTAATGCTCTTCAACTGTGAGGATAAAAATGATTAGTTTCCTTAGCAGGGAAAAATACAGCTTTTGAGAAACATCAGTTATTTTGAAATAAAACCAATAAATATTTGTCAGTAAATGGAAGGTTATCACATACCTTTATATTATATAGGAGTACATGTCAGCTGCAGCATCTTCTATCCACTTGTGGACAACTTCAGGCAGAGTTGTGATGTAACCTGAAACTGTTTTGAAAATCACTCAAACATTCAAGCCAGAGCACGCAAGTCAGGCAACCACAGAATCATCAAGGTTAGAAAAGCTTTATAAGACCATCGAGTCCAACCATTAACGCAGCACTCCCACCATGTCCACTGCTAAATCATGCCTCAAGTGCATCCACATTTTTTGAACACTTACAGGGATGGTGACTCCACCCTTCCCCCATTTCTTCTCTTTCTAGGGACTGTAATTTAGTTCAGTACTTCATGCACCAAAATGGTATGAAAATACAATGTTCAGGTCTGTTAAAAAAAGGTACCTGTTTTCTGATTTAGGGTCCTTATTTCAGTCTGATACCTTTAAGAGCAGTAGAATCACGAGCTTCATTTGCCTAAGCAGATTCCCCACCACTCACATGTCTATTTTTTTGTGCAGCTTCTCAGAGAACAGTACATAGACACAATTAATTCTTCTCAAGCTTTGTTTCAACCTTAAATGCACCCCACTAGGATTTGCAATGCCTGTTTCCTCCTGCCCTGGGATAAAGACAGGCAAAACACACATTTAGTGTTTCCCCAGATGTGGTTCTTGATTCCATTAAATTGATAGGAAAAAAAAATTGAAGTTGAACCCTTCAACAGATAAATTTTAGACATCAATTTCAGATGAATGAAGTTGCAGAGTGTATCTAAACCATGATCATTTCACCTATGCTGTAACAAAAAATAAAAAGTGAAGAGGAAAAACGTGTTTAATACTACTGATGTAAAAAAGCATATTCCATATTTATAAATGGTACCCAAGGTCAGATTTAACTGAGAGCAAAATCTGACCCACATTTGACTTCAACGCACAAGGACTATGTGTTACTGTGTTCAGGTTATTTCAACTCCTTGCTCACTATGAATTTTATAAAACAGCACATGCTACCAAGCTGCCTGTACACTGAATACAGCAATAAAAGAAATATGACAGAATCCTTATATGTAATTACCTGCCTAGTAAAATTTTTAAAAGTAATTCCTTGTCAGAAACAGGTAGAAACTTTTGTAATCCAAAGCATGCATTGTCAGTATTCTGCATATTTAAACAAAGAACTTTACAGCTTTTTAACAATATGATGCATAGATTCAGGTGTAGCAGTGTGGTTTTGGGGTTTATTCCCAAACCCCTGGGTTTGAACCCCGTGTTTCTCTTGTGTCAATCCTTCCCCTCCCTACACCCAAACCCCTGCTTATCTCCAGAGCTCTGCCTTTCCATTGCCCCCTTATCTTAGGAAATTCCAGAAAGGGCATAGTGTGATTGGCCAGACTCAAATGATCCTCCTAAAGGTATTGGGTTATCCAGGTGTCCTTCGTCCCCTGAAGCCCCCTCCTCCCCTACCCGGTTGGTGGGTTTCCTGCCCGCTCTCAGCCCCTTTCCCCCGGGTGAAAGCTGGGGCAGCGCGGGGTCAGAGGGAGTCAGCAGGAGATCCGTGGGAGAGGGCTGGTGAGCAGTGGGAAGCCTACAGACCGGAATAAAGCCTGAAACCTCTCACCAGGACGAGCTCCTTCTTCACCACGTCTAAGAGGGACTCTCAGCTGAGGTACCTGAGGGAAGCTGACCCTTTGCAAAGGGTGACTCCATCCCTCGCTTTCCGGAGCTCTGGACAGGTCTAAGCTTGTCCNAGGTCTAGGCTTGTCCAGGACCCCGCAGCCACAGCTGCTGGCTGTCAGTGGCTCCTCTGAGGACAAGCCCTCAGCTGGAGCTGCTTGACCCAGCCGAGATCTCAGGCAGGCACGGGCAGGCTCCGTCCGGGCTTACTGGGAAATACCAGTATTTAGGTTAATTGCAAATATGTCAAATACTGCAACAAAATGCACAAAGTCCACCACTGAAGTCTCTTCCCAGTTTGACCTTGTCAGCAATTCATAGTCCTGTTTTTTTCCAGACACACTTACCTGGTCATCCTAACACCCACCTTTTTTTTAAATTTAAAAAAAAAAAAATCCTAGTGAAATCTCCATTTTTCCCTTAGCAACCATTCCAGCACTCCTACTTTTTGGACACAAAATGCTTGTTTCCTTAGTCTTCAGTATTTTAGAAATCACAATCGATTTAAATCTGTGATGCCTACAAGTTCTGCCAAGGTTTTTGTCCCTTCAAAAGGTTTACTTAGCCTCTTTGGAAATAGATTACTGATGCTTCATATTGTAGACTAGGAAACTAAGCTTCTCTAAACAAAGACTAAATCTTTGTCTGGATGTTCAGGGGAAGGCATCAACCCACTCCAGTATCCTGTTTCTATGTCTGGATGCAGGTGGTATGAGAAATGATGTGGTTGTTGCCACTTCTTCAGTAGCTATTCACTTGCATAGAAACCCCCTGTGCTTCTACTGAGCCTGTTCCTTTTGCTCCCTGATCAAGTGAGTGCCTAATACACCCTGTTTTTAAAAATGAACACACAATAATTCTTATCCAAACAAAACATACCTTTTTTTTTTCTTAAACTGTGTTTAGATTTCTTCCTGAAAGGATAGCTTCTTCTTAAATAATAGTAATGAATCATACCTACTTAGAGGTTAGTTATCTGTTCACTGAACTTTTTAATTATAAAAGAATATATATGTTCTGACCCAAATATACAAGAGGAAAGAATGTTATTTTATACATGCTAGAATTTAGCATGAGAAGACATTGCAATAAATGTCCTCACCACTGAGGCATTTCATAAAGCCTCAGTGCTTTCATAAAGCACTTCTTGTTCCACATTTGGTTGGATTTTTTTTTGTTTAGTTGTACATGTATCAGGTAGCTCATCTGTAACTGTTAGTAATGTGATATTTATGATTAATGTGACTGCCTGTGATTTGTGCATTAGAAATTACCTGGAATTTTGGCAGGATTCTTACTTTATTCTTGAAAATCCAATGGTGTTCATAATATGTAAAAAAAGGAGGAAAAAATAAAAATACAAATATATCTGATCATATCGATACAGAAATTTGTACTCATGTTTAAGCATATACTTAAGTATAAATTATAAATTTCTTCTAGATAAGGACAAAAAAATGAACTATCGTCCCTGTATAGCCTTAGAGGAAAAGATTGGTGCCAAATCCTTTTGTTTCCACTCTCAGATGTAGAGTTGGAAACCTGCTTGAATGACCACACAGCATGTCTCATGCTGGAGCTCAGAGTCCTGCTTTTAGCCACAGACAGAATTGCTCTATCAGATGAAAAGAAAAAAAGAAAAAAAGAAAAAAAAAAAAGAAGCATGTTTTTCCAATAGTGCATAATCTCCAAAAATTCTGGTTCCAGAGAAGATCTGCAGATGAGCACAGGATGAAGTTTCTGAGTTACACCCCCAATAAAAATCTTTAAAAGTGAGAGTTCATTAGTATAGTTATAGATTGCTGCCTCTTCACTTCACACAAGCTACGTGCTTATGGAGAATTGATGCTTCAGAAAATGTTTCCTACCTTGCCTCCACCAGTGGGGATAAACAGCTCCTTAAGGGACCAAGGCTCCTCCCTACAAGCCAATATTTTCAGAAATGGAACCTGTACAGAGACAGCTTGACAAGCATTGGAAGTAGTTTCATCTTTTGAATGAGTACATTTTTCTTCATTATATAAGGAAGGAATTTGTTCTCAAGCATTTTTATGTGGTGCAGACATCGAGATACTCTGTCACAGATTTCAAGGTTTGGACAGATTGAAACCTTGTTTGAATTAACTGGTAGAAAAAAGGCAGTTACAAGCACCCAGCTATGGAAATGTGTAGCCCATCTGAAGAGCAGTAATTAAAAGCCTAATTACTTCTTGAAAGATGTACCGGTGTTTCTCTGCTCAAGGAAACAATCAGGAAATACTTTAGGATTGTGACTCTAGTTTTCACTTCATCCCAAGAGCATTTTAGTGGGGGCATTGATCAGAGCAGATTCTGGGCAAGTGCAACTATATTAATGGTGGACATCAGTAAAGAGATGGAACTGAAGGTAGGCAGGGAAAGGTTTTCAGTTAAGACTTCTGTGACTTCAGAAAGGATGTGTCTTGGAAAAGATGATGCATAAAAATGCCAAGCTCTTCAGGGAGGAAACTGGTGTGCTGCTTAGCAAGAAGTAGATGACTTTCTCCTGGTACTAGCATGAGCACCTGTAAATATAACATTTTTCCTTTTGACAGTGTTTCCAAATCTGCATGTCAAGTCACTGGCTAACAAAACCTACTTCCCAAACTTATTTCAGATTATCTTATCTCCAGTGCCTTAGGGTTAAGTGCACAGATTTGTGGACTCTGCAATTTTAAATTCTTTCATATCTACTTCTAAAGGTTACAGCTATTAATGTAGTGGGTGTATGGAGTTAAATCGATACTGCAAGAAACATGAATTTTATGATGTATTTTAGACTTCATGTTTGTGAATTGTTCTCTTTTGAGTGGGTGAATAGCGCTATAAAAAGACACATTATGTTTCAAGGTCTGTCTCAGCTTGGCAAAATATATATTTATTTACTGTATATAAACATTAAAAAATGTCTTGAAAAGATGGAAAGGGGATAATACTACCGAAAACGATATTTCTCTAGGGGACAATATTGAACATTATTGAAATAAATTGTTCATGGCCAACAAAAATGTGAAGCTTTGTGTCATATAAAACTATTTTTTCTGTTACGACATGATAATATCAATCGCATTGTTTTCCGTACCATATCTGTGTTGGGCACAAGCCACCCTGTCTGAACTGAAGTGGCTGCTCACCAGGCCACTAGGACTCATGAGCTAAATTTAGATTGGCAAAGTTGTGTAAAAATACTTTTTAGTTTTGTGGAGTTACAGAAAAACATTTTCTGTTCTGGGCTATATATTAAACAAAAGTTGTTTCTTCAGTCCAGCAGAAGAAGCCTGGATCTCTTTGACCACTAAAGTACACCTGCTGTCATACTTTCCATTTAGTGGTTTTTATTTTTGTTTTACTTTATTTAGAGTCATTTTCAAGATATGTTGGGTGTATGTTTTCGTCCCAACTTATACTAATGTATACTATAAAAAATACACGGTGGTGTATAAGTACTGTTCTGTTATATGATAGAACAATTTGGTTGGGATTTTTCTAACGTCAAAGAATCTTTGAAAAATTTTAACCCTCAGATACAATCCTTTCACTTTGCAAAGGTACAAATCTCAAAATTAAAAAGGAAAACCAGAATGAAACATGCTTTACTAAAAAAAAAACCCAAACAAACTAGATTTTAAATTGTGAAATGTTAAATGTTTCATCATCATAGCTCATTGAAATTTATTCTTGCATTTTTTATGGGCAGGCTTGAAACTTTAGCTGTGCTGAGGAGAGAGAATATCAGTTACAAAAGTCTTATCCCCCAAAACAAGCCAGTTCCATCTGAGTTCCCAATTCCTATTGCTGCTGCAAGATTTGGCCTCTACTCACAAGTCTTGCAGAGCATCCTCACTTCTGTAAACCAGACACCCTGAGGAAATGCTCCTGGCCACAGAATCTCAAATATCTATACTTCAAAAGCAGCGGGTTTGGTTTCCCAGGCAATAGCTAGGTACTGTTGCTGAGATAGAAGGGAAAGGAAAAGTTTTAGGAAGCAATTTTTATGCAATATGCCTGTTTTGAAGGCTTGGAGGATTTAAGCAAAAGGATAAAGATTTTTTCTGCTTCCTGGCTTCAGTGGTAGATGCTGGTCCTAACCTTAACTCTTAAACCTGAATGTGTAAATTAATCTACACTATTCATCTGACCCCCCAGCATGGCCCTTCACTAACCCTTCACTAACTACTCTGTAATTTGACAGAGTAGTTCAAAGAGACTTACTTGGCTCCTGATGATGTCAACAATGGGTTTGTATGGATGGGAATCCAGTTTTTTCCACTTCCAGTTTGGTGCTTTTACCTCCTGAACAACCAACCTCAGTTAAAAAAAACCAAAACCAAAACAAAAAACCAAACCAAGCAAATACCTAAAAATATTATTTCAGTAAACCTTTTGACATTGGTGAAATTACAGTCCCTGAGGCATGAAAAATATTTTTCTATGTAGGTTCTGACAGCAGAAATAGAAATTTCCCCACCAGTGGTTTCATTTAAAGTGCAATATTTTGCACATTTGTAATGAAAATTATAAGTTTCCACTGTATAGATCATATTGTGGTACTTGCAAAATATGTCTTCTAAACCTTTCTTGACAGTCATAAATATTTCATATGCTCCTCCAAAGGGACTGGTAGAACATAAATTGCTGAGATTGTAACAAACAAAGTGGTGCACTGAACAGGAGATAAAAGCAATCTGTGGAATGGTGTTACTGGACATCTGGGATATCAGAAATGGCTGTTTCTTTCAATCACCCCTTGGCAAGCTGCTTGGGACAATCTGGTCCATGAGATATGTGCGTGGGCAAGAAAATGAGTGAAGAATCTGCCGTGCTCTGGATGTCAGCTGGGCTGCAGGATTCACCCCTTCAGTGCACAGCCACATGCCTTGTTCTCGTCCTGGGCAGTGGGAGGACCACATGCTCTTCTGCCAAGCACTGTGTATGAAGCTATAACATTTTAAAATAAGGACCATACACACACAAAAGCTGCTTGTGATGATCAGGCTCCTATTTGTCCTTTCCATGTGATCTATAGCTGGACAGGGCTGCCACTGTAGACAGTTTCTACTGAGAAACAGGTCAAATATTTCTGTATTCATCCCCTCCAACAGCAAAACATTGGTATTTACGTCACAGGATTTGTGTTTATTTTATTAACATCAAGGTTTTTTTATTAATTCCATTATTTTTTCTTTTCGTTTGTGTTGGAATCACACTTTGTAGTAAACATTTAGGAATGCAACTGATAACCAAACCACTAGCACAAAATTTATAAAATCAGTGTGATAAGCTCTGAATATTTTATTGCAAAATAGCCATAGGCTTTCTGGAGAACAGAACAGTAGTTCAAGACGTAAAACAAACAGTACTACTGTCACAACTGCTCACTTGAGAAAGTAAGACACGGAGAATCAAAATGAAATACAACCAGTAGCAATTCTCTAGTCCTGCAAAAGTTACCATAAGCTATTATATAGACTGTGGAGCTGATGAGCAATTCACAGAGCATGTACAGTAACATGTATGGCAGAGAACTACTAATGTAAGAAAAAAAAATAACAAGAAGAAGAAAGATACGGGCAGATAAGAGAAAAGGCAATTTCTACAAATTAATGGATTTGAATTATATTAATCTCAGAAGGCCAAGGGAATTAGATATTAGTCATCTGAACTCTGACAGCTGGCTTTAAGAAGTTGCAGAGAAAAGAGAAATGACAGAAAAATGGAATAAAAAAGGTTTCATTGTATCCATTCTTGAAGATAAAAGTCCAAAGGTAGTTGAATAATATTAAAAAGGAAAAATATCTTTCAGCGATTGCATGATGAAACCAACAAGACAAACACACTTATGAACACTGATGTAGCCTGGACACATTGCATACTTTATATGTCATGGTTAAATACTGGCACATTATTCACCCTTTTTTTTCTCTATTAATATCAAAATGAGGAAACACACGTATCAGAGACCTACATCGAGGATTCAGTTTTCTCTGACTAAATGTCAAATGTATCCCAAGCTAATAGGTAATGTCCAAAGTCTAGGATATTACTGATTCTGCTATAGCTGAATTTTCTAATATAAAATGGTGAAGGCAAAAATGGGAATTCTGTCATGACCACACAAATAATCTTTGAGAGTTTTCTTCATTTATACACAAAACAATTAAAGAGCACTATTTACAGGGAAAAAAAACCCCAAAAAAACCCCAAAAATAAACAAACAAAAAAAACCACCAAACAAACCATTGAGAGCAACAAGAATCTACCAAAACATAGTGTTTTGCTATTGGACAATTCTCCAAATAGGTCTGAAGGGGGCTTTTAAAAGACTATTTCACAAAATATGAAGAGGAATAAAAAAACCAAACAAATAACCAAAAGAACCCAATAAATTCATCCTGGTGTTTGACATTCAGATTGCATTAGGAAGCTTATAGAATAATGCACTCTCTCTATACACTATTTTGTTAAAGTTTTGAGGGCTGGTTTTGAAATATGAATATTAAGTAAATATTCCTGAGTTACATTATGCATGTTAAAATTTTAATTAAAAAGAAGGAAGTACTAAATTATGTAAAGTTTATGTAGGGATCCCAGCAATACAATGATATTAATTTTATTCAGGTGTTATTGGGTGAAAATCTTTGATTTTTGCACTAAAAAGGCAGTAACTTTGGTAGATTTTTCTGGTCTGAAAACAGAATCTGCAGATCTGCTTAAAACTTTAAAGTACCTTTAAAAGTATAGAGTAAAATAAGATTTTCTGTTTCATAAACCAGAATGAAGATTATATAGAATTTTTTGAGCTTCTAAATATAATTACCAAGCAGTATGCAGCTGATACAGAGTTGCATGTGAAACAGTGTTAAGGAAAAATAACCAAGGTATTTCTACCATGCAATAAGTACTACTGATCAGTTTTGTGTCTTTACATTCAGATATTTTGTGTCTTATTCAGATGGAATAAGAGCCCAAACTACTGCTCCTCAGTGTTCAATATACTTGTAAAAATCAGTTATCTCACATACAAACGGGAATCTTTCAGCTGCAAAGGGGCAGACATTGACTGTTTGAAATACGCTGCTTTTTGTCTGTGTGGAAAAGGTCTGACATAATAGTTCTTATGTAAGAGTATCATATGGTACTTTCAGTACCTCTGAGCAACAATTAAGAAAAAAACAGTTCAGGGCCAGGATTACACTGACAGTATCTCTCCTTTCTCATCTTATACAAGAACCTTAGGCTTTGCTGTTTCCTGTGTAGTTATAGTATTGCAGATAACTTTTGCAGATGGTGATAATAATTATGGCAGCATGAGATGGTAATAACCCACATTTGCACTTTCAAGAGGGAATATTTTACTGTGATTCTATTCACTCTTAAAATTACAAACCTTTGATTATTGACAGACGTTGCAGAAATAGAATTGCACTGTTATTCTAAACATAGTTTTCAGATGACTATTGCACAGAGCAGATGAGATCAAGCATATGCCTTAGATAACCTATTTTTATGCAATATTTTATAGTTATATAGGGATAGCAATTGTGAAAATTGTTAGAAATAGAGTCCTGGACACCAACTGAGCAGATAGGAAGAAAATAGAAGCTAAAAATCTGCTTATCAATATGTGTCAATCTTAATAAGGATTGTCTTAATAGACAAGAAAAATCAGGCCTTGAGCTCATGTAATTCATGTCACTAGTATTCTAAATTCATGTTGCTAACTTTTCTAGTGTCTATAAAAGAAAGAAGATGAATGCCCACTATGTATTAAAAGTTTAGTTTCTCTTGCCTTTTGTGCAGGACTTTTCATTACTCAGTTAAAATCTGAGTTCTCTCAGAATTTCTCCAGTCCCAGTACCTAGAAGATTGTTGCTTTTGCTGTCAAAGAAGAGATTATCTCCAACATGCAGTATGCATGGAACACAATTGTCATGTCTTTAACATCCTCGCTCTGTTCAGTTTCCCAAGTTCAAATTTTTATCACAGTCGATAATGTCTATGATGTTCTTATTGATGATATATTGCCTATGGAGCTGCTTCTGCAAAATGCTGTGATGATGCTATGTCACTAACTCTGTGCTTTTTTTTCCCAGAAGGACCTTCTATATGAGAAACCAAAGACAAACAGCTTTGCCTCAATCTTTCCTTTACTTCTTTTTTATGAGGGAGTCTTGTTAGTCTGTGCAGAAGAGAGAGAAGATACAATTGAGCTACAGGCTGTGGGACGCACCTGCAGAACGTCATGGCAGCACAGAGAAGAGTGACCTTGAGGAGAGGAGATGCAACAAGGCAGATGCCCTATGGAGAGGATCAGTCCACATAAAAACATTAAGAAAGTGTGTTGCTGATGTGGCAATGAGTGATAGGTCGCTTAGTGAAAAAAAAAAAAAAAAAAGGAAATACTGTGTCTTGAAGAAATGTACAAAACCAGTCCATTTCTCTCAATAAATGTCTCAGTATCCATACTGCCAGCCTGAGTCTGTGTTTTGGTCATTACAAATGGTGTCTTGCATCAGGGACTTCATAGGTAAGTAGTGGTTGCACCAGTAACCATGCTTGGCTTAACACTATGGGGGCTGCAACAAAGGCTGGGGGCTGAAACAAAGCCCGTGGTGCTGCCTGACATTTCTGCAGGACAGAAGGTAAGCAGCTGAGAACTATGGGTAGTAGTGTATCCCAGAACAAAATAATGTCATGAAGACATTGAAACAGATTTTGAAAAAACACGGCAGGAAAGTTGAATCTACAGATTTCAAAGACTGTGATTCAACTTTTGATAGTACCAATGTTTTTGACCATTGGACATGGGATGCTTTAGGGCACGCTTGTGGGACTGAGCTATGCGAGGCGACAAAGTGCTGGCAGAGTTTTTATGTTTGTGGCAGACTGTGTGTGACGCGCTCATGGTGCATGTGACACCCAGAGACCGGAAAAAAGACACTTGTGCCTCCTCAATAGCCATGCCGGCCCCTTCTGTGCCACCACTGAGTGAAACACAAGGCTCTAATCACAAGTCTGTCAGGGCTGTGGGAGAACCAGATGGCCCCGGGTCCCCTGATCTTGGGGGTGACTCGGATCTTTTCCACCCCAATCTGTAGAGTCGGTGGGCAGCAGTAATAAAGCAAGATGTCACAGAGGGGGATGTGGATTTGAAAGAGCTTGCTACACCCTGCACCATGCACGATCAGCTGGAGCAGAGACGTAGCAAATGGTGGGACCTTGGGCAGCTGGTCCCAGCAGTGTATTCCCCCTCTGCCTGTCCTCTGCAAGAGTGTACTGATGGCAGGAGGAGCAATGGGGGACATGCGGAGCTACAGCGCGTCAGAGTGTTGGTGGTGAGCACATTGTGGCAAGTACATGATGGCAAAGCCACTGCACAGCAGTGAGCACATGGCCGAGCCGGGGGATGGCAGCGAGCGGCGGCCAGCACTTGGTGGCTCCGGCAGGAGGAGTGTGTCTCCCTGCATGTGGGAAGTGAGGAAGCCAGCCTGCGTGCCTGGCAGCGCTGACAAAGGCAGCACCCCCGCAGCCATGCAGGAGCAGCAACAGCGGTGACGGTGATGGCAGTGAGCAGGCATGGAGGTGAGATTGGTGGCAGGCCATCCCTTGGGAAGCGCTGAGAGCAGACTGATCTCCTGCTTGCGGGGTGGCACCATGCAGAATTCCTGAAGGCAAAGTAGGCAGGCTGGTGCCTGTTCCTCGGGAGAGGCTGCAGCATTTCCTCCGGCTTGTCCAGGGCTGGCTGCGAGCTGGACGTGTCTTTTCTGCAGTTGATCTGTGGAACTCTCCTGTTTTTTTATTCAGATAGTGATTGCTGCACTGTCCTAGAAAAATCAATTATGTTCGTGCCTATGGGAGCCCTACAGCCGGGCCTAGGGTCTCTGGCAATGTTGCCACAATCCTGGACTTTCACAGTTAAGATTGTTTTTTTATCATACCACCTTATGACCCCCCACATTGTCCTGATTGCTTTTTTTTATGGATGCTCCTGTAATTATCCTAATTTTTACACTGTTCTCTTAAACTGAAATGACACAAAATCATTAACTCTTTTCTATATTGGCTATTTTCAATTTCTGTCTGCAGGCAGAAATATTCTCTTGTAATTTTAAGTTGCTTCCCAAGATTCTGTCTGTTAAATCACTATCTCCTTTCATGGAAGGAGATGTGTATTGTTACCAGTTACTGGGTGTTTTCATCTGTCCCCATGTCCGTGGGAAGATTACCTCTTGTGAGGTCATGCTCCTAACTGATATTAATGGAGATTTTCTTGTAGGATATTTTAGGGAAACCCTCCCAGCCAAGGCTTGGGCCTTGGCCAAGCCCTGGCCCTGGCTGGTTGAGGGAAGTATGGCATCAGACCCAGGAGCTTCTGCACTAAAAATGTGATCAAGTCACTTTGGCTTGCTGATTTAGTCATATAAAAGATGGGCGCCCTTTTGAGGTAAACTTGGAAATTTTGTCTGGAAAAAACAACAGGGGGAATAGGAGCAAATCATTAGGAAAAAAACACACTACAATATTACAATAGCTTCTTGCGTGGGGTGATGAATCAGGACTTTTTGACTCCATTATCAGAAGGCTTATACGATTTATTAAAATGACTCCATTGTTCAGAAGGCTTTTGGGCTATAGGTGCCCATGCTCAGAGCTACATGCTCTTTCCTCCATTGTCAGTGCAAGACTCCTGGAATGCTTAGAATTCCAAGATAAGAATTATTCACCTCATAGGTTAAGAAAGTGAGAGAGTTCTCATCTCCTCTGTGGACACAAGCTATGTCCTTGAACACACACAGACACAGAAAGAGATTTGTTTTTACAGAAATCTGCTTAGAAGTGAGCTTTCCCATGGAAGGGAAAAGTCAGCAAGTTTCCATATAAGAAACTTATAAAATGTCTGTGACACTACAACATACATAGACTTTTATAGATGCTTCTAAAAAAGCACAACATTATATTGTCAGCTTTCTTGTGGTTTTTTTTTTCCTCTATTCTTCTATCTCGTTTATTGTCAAAGGAGAATTTCTTGTAGTTTGCCTCATCAATGTAGAGAAAAGTCTAAACCCAGAGTATTTATGTAATTTATTTCATTATATATATTTCATTACATTCATTTTATATTCAAAACGCTTTAAAGTTATTGGCTAACTATTTCATAGAACATTTCTGTGCAGTGCAGTAGTCAGAGAGAAGTGATCTGATTATGGCTATGCAGAAACTTGCTGGCAAGAAATGGCCTAAGAATAGAAGATTGTTATCCACAACTCTGAAGTCATTGCATCACACATCTTTTACTAAAATGAAAAGAGAAAGTGAAAAGTATTACTGAACTAATGGACATCAAGCTCATATCTGCTAATGCAGACAAGTCTAAAAATTACTGTAACTCAATCCACTGAGTCTTCTTGCATTTAAGGCATTTTACACATTACCAGGATACTGTGACACTCAAAACTCTACATTTACAAGTAGGCATCTACTGAAACAAACTTTGTAGGCTAACTTCAGAAAGCCTTTCCTTATAGTTGATGGGGAACTTAGGACAAAACCTTGGGTCCTAACCCAAGTAGCTTTTGTAAAGTTCCAGTTCTTTCAAAAAGGGTTGCCTTTGGATGAGCTCATGGACATCCTCATGGCTGAAACAGATCCTGATATGTCCACCTCTGCTCTAGATGACATCTCACTGTGATCTTTGGAGGTAAAAAATAATGGAGACCAGGATATAGTTTTTCAGGCAGCGAGCATCACAAATACCCTGAAACATCCCCTTTCCCTGAGGAAAAACTAAATGTAGCAGAAAAGTGCATGCACTCCTGCCATGTTTTCTGGCTGCAATCCCTCAGATAGTATCTACTACCTAGTGTAACCCTTTGTCCTCAAAGCAGTCTCTGCAAGGGCAGGGGGATCACAGCTATTTGGAATCACAGCTATTATATTTGGACAGATACTCCATAATTTTTATGGTGTTCTCACCTCTGTGATTTTTTCAGCAGCATGGATTGCATGTCTCACATCAACAGGTTTCAGAATCAAACCATTTTTTGTCTGTCTGGAGTGGCTGGGTTATTATTGAAGGGAAATGTGTTCTGGGGACCATGTTAAATAATACCAATCTCTCTTTCTTTTAATTTATAATCTTACTGGGGAGTCACTTCTGGGGACCATGCAAAAATAACTCCAAACTCTCTTTCTTCTAACCTCATAATCTTACTGGGGAGTCACTCTCCATGTGGAGCCACTACCACCAAGCACCTCTTTTTCCCACTTTAAAAAGTTTTCTGAAACTCATCACCTTAGAAAGAAAGTTTTTTTTCAGTTTTGAGATTTTTAAATTCAGATAAGCTTCCAAGTTATTCTCCAAACTGTTTCTAATCACCAGTATTATTAAAATATGTTTTATATTTAAGAGTGGCAGCTAATGTAATGTAATCCAGTTAAGATAAAAAAAAATCCATTAATACTACTTGCTGAAGATTAGGGGTGCAATTAACTACGAATTATATGAGGGGAAGCTGGCTTTCTGAGATGTTGAACTCACTTGACAAGAACTGTCAGGTAAGATGAAGGAAAAAAGAAAAAAAAAAAGGATACCATGGCTTATGGAAGGACACACAGCTGTTAAAAGTATCTGTATGTTTTCCTCTCTTTTTCTTAATGCATACCTCATAAAAATAGTATTTCTTGGCAAGTATTTGTTTCCTGGTAGATATGCAATTCATTGCTCAGTTCACATCTATCTTTATTGGTTGTGTTTCTAACTTTCCAGCCTAGCTTAGTTTCTAGAAGCAAGAAGAAAAAAACATGCTCAGAATTTACATATTGTGCTTATGAATTAAGGTAGCTGTCTGAGAAATGCTCAAGGGAGCTGGAAGACACATATACACACAAAATGCAGTATGAATTTTAAGCTGATACAGCTGTTCTCCACTTTTACATAGACATATTCTGCTTTCAGTTAAGACCTCTTATTAAAGAATATTCTAATATGTGAAAGCAAAAATAAAGTCTGACAGACCTTCAACAGGTTGTGGTGCATTCAAACAGTACTGTCTATATCACTTTTTAATTAGCAGTCTAAAAACAATGAACAGATTGTACGGTGTATACTACATCAGCCTGGCTCCTATGTTTTCTATTTGCTCATATTCATGTTTAAAGGACCCTCTTCCAAGTAGGGTTTTTCTCTTCTCTCTATTCTCCTCAAAACCCAGGTCATCAAATAAATACCATTTAATTCACTGGCAGCTTTACCAGGTAGCTGAAAGGACACTCAAGTCTACTGTTTAATGTTTTTCTATACTTGGAATGAGAAACCAAATTGCTGCTAGCCTTAGTCATTAACAAAAAGTTTTAAAAGCATTCAATTACTCACCCAGTGAGAAATTTCTGACTTTATTAGTGTCTTTTGCATCTATGTTAGACATACCTAAGTACTAAAATCCTAGTGGACAAAGGGCTTGCTTTATTCTGTGGATTTAACTTGACATTCTTCCTTGTGTTGAAGTGAAAAAGAGGGAAAAGTATTTAATTTATCATCAAGATACTGAAAGTAAACTTTACTTGGTTCTGAATTCAATATTAAAACAAACAAAAAAGTGTCTGTGCTATTGCACATTTCTGACTTGCTTAAAAATGAATTAGTTGATCCATCTGCTTTTGCACATAACAGAAGAAGGTCAAGTATTCCTCAAAAGTATTAGTCAAACTATTTTTTCCTGGTGAGAAGAGGAGGGTTAATTGTGTGATCCTTTGCTGTTATCCAGTAAAAATTTCTATGGCATTCAACAGCCCATTTTTACCCCAAAGATTCATAATTTGATTTATGATGTATTGGAACATTTGTAGATGAGAAGTTCAGAATATTTTGAAAATCTCTTTAGAAGAGTACTTTTATTATGGGTACATCTTTGAACTTCCTTTTTTAAGGTGATTTAAACTACTTAAATCTTGTAAGAATTTTAAAAGAAAAATCAAAGTAGATATGTTAAGAGTTAGAACAGTCAGATTGAGTAATTCCATTTGTCTCCCTAATCCTCAACAGGCTTTTAGACTTGCCACATCTCATTAGGTCTGGAAATTGGCTGACTGGAGTTGGAAAATTAGATTATTACTTAAACTTCTTTGACTCAGTCTTTAGTGGGAAGGCGACTTGCCTTCAGGACAGCTGTCCTCCTCCTGGGTTGGTTGATGGTGTCAGGGCATGGAATGGTCCCCCCATTATCCAAGAGGAGGCAGTCAGAGAGCTGCTGAGACACTTGGATATTCATAAACTTATGGGACCAGATGGGATCCATCCCAGGGTGATGATGGAGCTGGCAGATGAGCTTGTGAAGCCGCTCTCCATCATTTACCAACAGTCCTGGCTCACTGGTGAGGTTCCAGATGACTGGAAGCTGGCCAATGTGACACCCATTCACAAAAAGGGTGGGAAGGAGGATCCTGGTAATTATAGACCAGTCAGCCTGACCTCAGTACCTGGCAAGATAATGGAGCAGTTTATACTGAGTGTCATCACACAGAATTTACAGGATGGCCAGGGCATCAGACCCAGCCAGCAGGGGTTTAGGAGGGGTTGGTCGTGTT
>VWZP01003877.1:0-39845 GCA_013396995.1 Dicaeum eximium
ATAATATAATATAATATAATACAGATACAATGCATATATATATATAAATATACTGTGATACATCTGTATCTATCTATCTCCACTTGGATTCTTGAATCCAACATACGCACTTATCTCAAATGCTTAAGACTTGAAAGTGATTACACTAAATAGTCCAATATCACTGCAGAGAAAGTCAGGGTTCAATTTCTTACCTGCTTTTTTAATTTCAGGGACAGCTGTCTTCTCATGAGCTTTCTCTTTTTTTCCTGTTTTTTCTAAGATTTAATTAAAGAGAGTAATTTGATGTGCTCAAAACTCTGAATCATACACTCAAATATGCAGTCATCCAAGTGTTGGTGGGCACATGCTTAAAAAAATGTGACTTATTTGGGAGTTCAGATTATTCTCTTATACCACTTGCACCCCACTAGCCACAGATCAATCAGCTGAAAATGAAAACTAATCAGTATGCATCATCTATGGATGATTTGGACCCTTAATAATTCATCAAAAGTTAGGCAAAAACCATCAGTGCATGGATGTGGCAGCTTTTAGCTTAAGTTCCAGTAGCAATGAGATCATTAAAAAATAATGAATGACTTAAATATCTCACATGAAGCAACACCTTAGCAGATTTTAGACGCTTTCTGAGAATACACGATCGAAATATTGCTTAGATGGATATCATGACTTTACAGTTTGGTCACTGTAAGTTTCAATTGTGATTCTATAAAATAAATAGATATACCCCACCTTCGGAAACTGATGTACCATGAATTGATGATATCTTCCCTGAGTTTTGTGTATTGCAGAATAACTGTATCCTGTTATATATGGGCTCCATTAAATTGCTTAAAAAGTCCATAGATGGCCACCAAACAGGACATTTAATTTGTCAGAAAATGAATTTAGGAAATATTGGGTGCTGAACACATTAGACATTAGATAATGAAGTGGAAACATGCAAATAGTGACTGAGCAACTAAGAGCAGGACAATACATCCAGAAGTATAGGATTTACCTAACAGAAAGCAATGGGAAATGAGCCAGAAGTGTAAGTAAAAGCTCAGTGAGGGGAGTAAGAAATGTTTCCAAACCATACCTTTCATCTTAGTTTCAGTCGTAGCCTTCTTTTCATCACTCTTTTTCTTCTCCTCTTTTCTCTCTAAAAATAGAAATTGAAGTTCAGCTGGCTACTTTTGTGCAGAAACACACAAACAACCATGTATGTGTGCATATATAGGTATTTGGGATGGGGAATCCACTAACTGCAATATGTTCAAGATTTAATAAGCTGGTCACTTATTACCAGCAGCTTAGAAATACAATTTAATACCCAGAGAGTGAATGTGGTGCTAAGGATAAAACTGTAACAAACATGCACACCAGATTATTACTTAAATGCTAATTCAAGAAACTATGCCCATTAACCTGGTGTAATTAAGAGTTTATCATGGTGACTCAATAGCCATGCACTTGCTCTGCTTCTTTTGCAAGACCTGACTGAATGAATAGCAAAACTTGCACATGGTACTTGGGAACAACTGTAGAATGCTATGAAAAGCCTGCACATAGAATATTCCTTTATAACATTTTTTATTAATTGAATCTTTGAAACTGTCATTACAGGACTTTCGTTGTTCATGGAGAGTTGTTGTTAAAGCACCATCTACAAAACAACATGACATTTTTTCAAAAGCATCTGCCTCTATTTTGGCAGTTATTAGGGCAACAGTAGAATAAGGAGAATATGTTTTCCTTCTTTGAAACAAGCTAAAATAATTTAATAATTTATTTAATGAATGTTTTGAATTAGAAAATTGAGAGTTCAGTAAAGGATATGAGAAAGTTATAATTCTTATTTTTCCTTTGGGAAATGAATCCCCTTTTTGATGGGAAAGAATACAAGAGTACAAGAATAGCTAATCTAGGTGCTCTTTAAATTGTTCATCCATGAAAAGCCAAATTTGTTACCTTCAGTTTGTGCTGCATGGCTTTGGGTATTGATATAGTTTGTGAAAATATATTTTTCTTTTTGTGACTTTTTACTGTTACAATTGCGGATAAGAAACCAAGATTTATTATCTCACAAAAGATAAAACCATAAGACTTTAAGCAAGAGTATTTTCTTTAATTGAAAAATATTTAAGGCATAGGAATATTTTCAAATCCAAAAAACAAATATACTCCTGTCCCTTGCACAAAACTAACATGAAGATAAATGAAAAAAAAACCAAAAACAAACCAAAACAACAACAAAAAAACTTACTTTTCACTTCTCTAGGTACCACAATAGACTTTTCTTCTGCATGGAAAAAATACATACAAACAGGGGAAAAAAATTAAAATCTGTACAACATTTTACCTAAACTAAAAGAAAAAAAAAAGTGTGTTTGATTTTTGAAAAACTGAAAAATTGCTGGGTTTATAAAATACTTGAATTCCACAGTCTGTCCATGTTGATTTCATAAATACAATTATTTTGCCTGTTGTGGAGGCAATGTATTTATCGATAATCAGGGCCTCCTCAAATTATACTTCTGCTGATTTTTTGACAATTGGTTTCAATATTAAGCATAATATATATGTTTTCCACTTCTTTCTTGTTTTAAATAGATTTGTTCAATGTGTTTCTCTTGGTATTGTCTTCAGAAAATTCTCACATGCATTCTACAGAATGTTTCTCTCAGATTTTTATGTGCTTAATTCTTCCTGCTGAAACTCTGAGCACACTACACTTAAGCTACAAATTCCTCTGTGTTGTGAGGTTTCTTAGGTATTTTTAGAGCATCAGAGTAGTGCTCGTCCTACACTAACTTCTTTGGAATTTCATTTTCTTGTATACTTTCATATTCTTGTTATTGTTTCTCTCTCTCTCTCCCTGACACATTTCTCTGGAGACTTTTCTAGGGACTGTGCCTGTCTGTTCAAAATGTAAGTTTCTTCAGCTTCAGATTTCACAAAACTGTTCCCCAGCTCCCCTTTCCTGTGCCACCTATGACTCTTCAGTGGATTATTTCCACGTGTAATGTAGATCTCCTCTAATTTCTAAAATGTGGTTTAATTATTTGCATACTCTGCCTGAATTAATCAAAGCTGTTAAACATACTAAGTGTGTCATTTACTGATGGAAAAGAGCTTCCTTCTGTCTTCCTTCCATGAGACTTTACTCATAGTAATTAGATGTTGAAGTACTTAGAGACTTCTGTATGTCCATTTTTTTCTGAGTGCCTCAGTTCTAGTGAGTTAGATTGATTTTTTTGGTTTCTTAAATTTCTGGTGCTGGGTGATGGACAAGAATAATTTGTAAACCCAAGGTCCTTACAAGAAGATTCTCTTTAATCCGAGACCATTTCTGCCTTTGAACTTGCAGCATTTTGCATGCCTCTGGAGCCCCGAAGAAACCACATGAAATCTGCCTAAATTTGCACAGCAAGGCTCAGAGCCGTATGCATCTTGAAAACCACGAGCTGAGGCATTGAGCTTTGAGAAGTGAAGCACTGCATGGAAGATGTACAGGAAGTGGCAGGAATGTTTACTGCCAATAACCCAAGCAAAGATGATGACATCCCTGGCTCCAGAATCTTCATTGCCAGGTCATTCCACCAATTAATCCCACTGACATAATTTTCTTCCATCAAGCTCTCAAGTTGCATTATTCAGTGTCCAGGCAGCTTTGGGTTGTCTATATTTGTTATGAAATTTCTGGGTGATGATTACCTAGAGGTATTAGGGGACTGTGCCCCTATTTCCCAATTACACTGCCTAAGGCAAGATAAGCACTTGTGCTCAAGTCTGAGGAAGACAGTCACTGAGCTTCCTTTCACATCTCAGCTGCATCTAGCCCCACTGATACCCCTCCCAGCTACCACTGAGAGAAATTTCTGTAAATGAGAATGATGGACTTGGTAAATGGGTGTTATGGAAAGAGCTATTTCTGACTTAAGGAAGTAATCCCATTTCTTGAATAAATTTATTTCCTCTCAATTTGAGCAGCTCACATTTAGAATGTTGTATATTAAGTGTATATTTAACACCAGCAAATTTTGTAATTTCTGAAGCAGTAAATGTAGTGGGCTCTATGCAGATATCTACACAGCTAAATTAAGAGGCAGAGCAAATAATTAAATAGGAACTTAGGTAAGTCTTTTGCACTGTAAAATATGAACCCCATCTGTTAATTGAAAGCACTTACTTTTTAGCTAGCAACAGTTACCAAACTAAAAAGGGCCAACTGCATAAAGAGGGATCATAATATACACAAATTGTGGGTTACACAAGGAAACACAAGGTGCTTTGGAGGATTTGGCATTGACCACAATATAAAATTCAAGTGCAATTAACTACTGAAAAATCTACTGTTATTGTTGTTACTGTTTCTTAATTAACAGGATTTTTTCACCAGTAGCATTAGTCCTGAGCCGCACTTCATGGACAGTGTAAGACATGTGAGTACAAGAAGACCTCACCTTTAAAAGCCTGAAGTACATTTACAATAATGAAATAGCAATATATGCAGCTGGAAGAGTATATGACAGAATCACTCAGCAAGGCCAGCAAGGGACTTTTCATTTTGTCATGATTTTTTTCTGTAGACTGCAAAAGTTGAGCTTTATGTAGTACAAGAAGGAGTCCAGTGAAGGTGAGTATTGTGAATTAAAGCAGTGATGTACCACTGAATGGGACATTCAGGTAAAAAAAAAAAAATTATTCCTGGGTGAAAAATAAAATGAAGCAGCATAGAATAATTTTCTTGCAAAGTGGCTGGATTGAACAGAACAGACCTTGAAGCAAAGTAGAGATGGAATTTTTTTTTAATAAGGGATGAAGGACCGAGACCAGTAGAAAACCAAGTAAGATTCAACAAAGACCAAGAAAGGGGTGTTTCAATCTGAACTTCCTCAACCCATCTTGACAACATCTTGTCTTTGTGTTATTCTCATAGGAGAGCAGCTAATTCTTGGACAATGGTGGGAGGGGAGATAACAGAAGCATGCAAACATCGTGGCACTTGAAATCAGGCCTGGTAAGACCAGTGTGCTACTCTGCCAGTGCTGAGTGGAATCTAAATTTAGGGATACACATGAGTTACAGGGCATAGTGTCACAGGAATGCTGCACAGGAGCTGGAAGAAGAAGGTGCTCTTAGAGCTTCTTTACCATTCTGCTCCAGATGGTCCATGTTCTTATGGAAAGTCTGATTCTGGAAGAAATTGTCAGCTCATCCCATTCCGTCTGAGAAACTGAGGTAAGCAGGGAAGCAAAATATAGCCACAGATTCCTTCTGGTGGAGAGGTATGCATATAGCAAACACTAAATAGTGGGGATGAAAGCCAGAAGTTTGGGGATGTTTTGGTTCACATTAGCTTTCTAAAGTTCAGATCCTTATTTGAGGCTTATCTGCATTTATCTAAAACTCTCTTGTCAGGAAATCTCAGGAGGAAAGCTCCTGTGAGAGACACTGGATATTTATTGCCTGACTTTGTGAAATGCTACAACAGCTTTTCTTGCCTACAGATTCTAGTCCTGGCAGAGCTCAGGCGCAGCAGAGATGCATGTATACTCACTGACATGCAAAATAGAACAAAACAAACATTAATTCAGCTTTTCCTGAGAAACCATAATTCAGACTGAACACAGTGACTTCATTCCAGTTAAGACTTCATTTCAATTTTCTCCAAGCAGCTCTGTGCACCTTAAGCTGTCATTGGCATAATTTTGAAAGGCCATTCAAGCAAAACAAAAGCTGCCTTTTAAATTTTTTTTCCTTATTAATTTTGAAGGGATTACAGTTGCTCTTTGTTTTATTTGGTGACTGAAATCCTTTCTCTGCTGGACTCAACAAAAGTTTTGCTGTTGATTTCAATGACAGTTGGATATACTTTTAAATATTATAATAACTCATTGCATTTCACTTTTTGATGATATTTCTTTTCTTTCCCCTTGCTTAGAGTAGAGACTGACAATTAATGGTCAGTTGCATTTTTGATTCTAAACAATCTAACACCCATTCACAGACAGACCTTGTTGGTCTGGTTACTTTCTCTATGATAAATAATTCTGTCTTGATTCAGCCAAACTGCTGAAAGGCCAAGAAAGATCAAAGAAACCTAAATAGTATTAATCTAAAGTCCCTAAAGTTCTAAGAATTGCTTTATTCACACACAAACACAAAGTGTACACACACATGCACACACAAACTCTCTCTAACTTACAGGTCAGTGCTTAGGCCAAAATGAAGTGCACTTATTTGTAAAGCTCTGTTTGAATGACACCACATTTTTTTTCTGCAGAGTAAGGAAACACAATTTCTTTTCATATTGGGCAAGTGAAAGACTCGGGGCACACAGATCACTGGAGATATAGCACACCCTGAAGGCCCAAGCAATCTCTCCAGCTCGACTTTGCTTTTTTTGAATCTGTTTCACTGTTTTCAAATCCCAGTCTGAAACACTATTTGGCACCTGTGAAGATTACTTATGGAGATATTTTTAAGGTCTGCAGAATCTATGCAATAGAAATATCATGCTTGAAATTCCTAATGCTTTCATGTGACCTACATAAATGTTTCTTATTTCTTCCTGTAGTGATTATAGAATCCTTTTTTATGGCTCTGTTGCATTAAGCACCAGAACTCTTTGTTAATAACATGGGCCATATGTTGCCCTCACTAAACAGCACAGTGTGAAGCAAAGGAATAAAACCACAAGAGAGATGAAGCCAGAGCAGGCACAGCAAGTAGAAAAAGAGGACAGAACAGCTTCCATAAGAAGACCAGCAACAGAAAGTCCACTAGACATTGGTCAATGGTAAATATGATGCAAATATGATTATGATGAATACTTAAATTCTCAGGGGGGCACAGATTTTTTTTTTTTGTTACAACCTTTACTAGTGAAAGCCAAACCAACACAGCTAAGGTAGCTTGGCTAGCCTTCTCCCTCCTTGTGACTGACATTGCTACTGGACAGCAGGGATCCATGTCAGGACCAATTCTGTAACCAGCTGGGAAGGGTTTTGCTGATACTTTTTATGCAGCATGCTTTGAGCAAATATGTCTGAGCTTTAATAATGGGATGATGAGGTTATGCAGGACCTCTTGGTAAGAGTTTTCTTTTTCTTTCCAAAGAAACATGGGAGTTCTCCCTTTGAAAACCCAGATTAGCTTAATCCCGTGTTTTCCATCTGCAGGTGCAATATATGCAAAAGACTATTGTTTTTCTATGACATTTAAAAAGCACTATGAAAAGGTAAAATAAGCTTCAGAGGTATTTGTTTGTATTTTATTGGGTAGACTTTGGTGAATATTTATTTTCAAATGCATACTCTAATATTTTAAATCATATTATTATGAATGATGAGAAAATATAATAATATCTCTAATAAAAATATATATCTTTATGCATATTTTTTCTTACACTAGTAAGCTTTTTTCTCATGTCTGTTTAACTTTTTGTATTTTATGATAGAATAAAAGCAGTACAGAAGAGCCTCATGTCATTAAGGAAAATGTCAAGGGCTTTCTGAAACAGTGAAGATTTAGGGTTTTTTTCATCATTGCTAAATCATTAGAATTTACTGCTTAAATGTCTAATTGAAATCATTAAATAGCTCACTTTGAAACCTTGGTCATATTATTTCAAAGGTTTTACTGTCTTCATTACAGACTCATGGAGATATAAGGCCCATATTTCTCAAAAAAAACCTTGTTATGCTGTACATACAGCAATGCAATAAACTTATCTAAAGTGTTTATCTGTTAATGTAGATTAAACCTAACCCATTGTATTACAATATTTATAATAGGAATATTTTTCTTTTTTTAAAATTTTTATTCTCCCTTTGATTAAAATTTATCAGAAAAATGGATTTTCATCCACAACTCATGTCAGTATTATTAATATTCTATATGGGGAGAAAATTTTCAAAATCGTGCCTTTTTTAAGGGGTTCTGTTGTATCTTGAATCACAGTCTCACACTGAAAGGATTTTTTAAGGGTAATTGATTCAATAGTATAGAAGAAAAACAGAGGTTTTTTTATAGAACAATCCATGTACAGAAGAGAAGGCAGACATTGACAGACTGTACAGAAGCAGATTGATTTGTACAAGATTCATACACTCCTGTACATCAAGGGAGCTTTGTCAAAATTTGTATTGACTTTAGTAATTTAGATATTCTTGGTTATATCCCCTAATGTTATATTCATGAACAGAGATATAGACCAGTTCTTCTTAAGACAGCCAGACAGTGTACATTCTATATAGCAACAGAGAGAAATGCAGTTGTCAATTTGGCCTCTGTAGGAGTTTTGGGGGAAGTTAAACATATTTCACAGCAACTCGCTTTATTGCATTCTGCAAAATTTATAATTAGAGGATTTAATTACCTAGAGAAAATACTTTTTTTCCTCATAGATCCTCTGAAGATATTACAGAGATTGTTTTTATTAATTTTTAAAATTTTTTCCTCAATATCACAGATACCATCAAGATGGCAAGGAATGGCCAGTATAGATCAAGGAAGGGGGAATTTCAGAGCTTGCCATGGTTCATTAACAGATCAGAATGGTTATCTCAATGACTCTTCCATGATAAATGCTCTCCCACTCAAAGATACAGTGTTGGGTACAGTCTTTGTGCCCTGGACTCCAACAATACAGGAACAAGCTTTTAGGACAACATGGAAAATCATACTCAGATACAATGCTGTTCAAATGTTTTTTGTGATACAGCACTCTTCAAAGTGGAAAAAAGCATAAGCCTACTTGAGATCATATACCACAGCATTAAGGTTCTTTCCACCAGGAGAAGGATTTTGATACAGGCTTCTCACAAAGGTGCTGTGATATTGTGAGAAGGCAAAGACATGCTATTCTGGAACAATTAACAGGAAGATTTACTGAATAACTAGCTAAGCCTCAGTTTTTACATTTGTCTAACTGCAGAGTCTTCCTGAGCTATTACTCTGCCATGTCAAAGAGGGAAACATGGGGGAACTATCAGGAAAGAAAGTCCTTTTCATGTGAATATGGGAATGCAGGAAGGTAAAAGCTGTGTGAGCAAAAGTTCAAGACTGAAGAGAGAGAATCACAGAGAAGCAATATACACTGCAGAGAAGTTTTAGGACATCAGTGAATACCAAATAAATGAAATCTAGAGTTTAAAGAGGTGTGAAATACTACAGTTAAGGAAGAAGGATATTAAAGTCAAAGTTCAGATAGCTATGGAGAACTGATCTGTTCAAATTACTGGTGACAACAATGTCCTGACGTGGCAGCATCATTGTCAGCCAAGCTGAGAACACTGCTTCCATGTACTTGTGAAAGCTCCATAAAAAGATAAGATAAAGAATTTAAAATTAGTTCTTTACTTCCTAGTTTACCAAACAAGGTTTCTAAGCTTGAAATACATGTAGATGATATATTTCAATGCCTTTATCTTCACAAATTATTTTTCCTTCTTTCTCTTGGTCACTGTTACAGGATCCCATATTTTGTTTTATTATTCTCTTCTGTTGGTGATCTGAAAATTCAAACTCATTGTTGAAGGTTTAAGGTAAGATCTTTGAAAAAGCCAACCAACCATGAAATAGGAGAGCAATGATCTGTTCTTTTCTTTCTGACCAGATTAGTAAAAAGCATTTTGCTTTTTTGGCCAGGAGATATCCTAAAATCTCAACTCATGCACACACTTTAATGGAATTTAGTGCTTACTACTAGAATCTAGTGTACAAATTGAGATTGTCTTAAATAATTACCCCCTTTCCAAAAGATTTACTGTGGAGCTGAAGGAAGAGAAAAAATCAATGACAATGGGAGAAAGTTTGAGATTTAATACATAATAACAATATGCTCTTTTTCTAAGGCCTCAAGAATTCAGCAGAGCATAATTTCTACAGGGCATTGAATCCAGGAAAAGCATTCTATTTGAAGATATCAAATAATTTAAAAGTTTTAAAGATGTGTGGGACATTCACACCACTATTTCCACGGTATCAGAAAACAAGAATGGTCCAAGATTACCTAAGGCAGCAGTGGCAAAATAGAGTGATACTGAAAACATGTCAATCTAGAAAAAGAGTAAGAACCTTTCAGCCTTCACCAGGTGCATGATTACATATATAGTGTCTGAATATCACTGAGTTGGAAAGCCTAGGGTGTAAGTAGATTGGTTTCATAAATTTTCTGTGTGATAAACATTCTGTTACTTCCTATAGTTTTACCTTTTTTTTTCAGAGCTGGTTTCTTCTGTCAAAAGGTAAACCAGTCTTTGATGTTATATAAAGTATTTTTTCAATTAAAAAATGCTTATATTTGTTCTCTATTCTGACAGTTTATGAGACTATCATCAACTATATTGATAAGAAGAGTCTTTTGTTTCACTCAGTCCCTTCTCCTGATCAGTGATATTTAGTGAGGTACCAGTCACAAAGGTATCTAAGCACTAGAAGTCACATGCAGATGTCTCTTTAGCTATTTTTAATATTTAAATTTGTCTGCCTACTCCTCTTTTTCCTTCTGACATTTTGCCAAATATTCTCCTAAATTACTTTTTTTTTCCCCTACGGCTGAAATAAAGCTTCAGGGTTTGGGGTTCCTCAAGGCACTGTGGCATATTTTCTCATGTATGGAAAACACAGAATAGCACAATTTAACAGCTTTTCATGATAATGTTTTAAAAGTAATTCTGCCTTCTTCATTTCCTCCAAATCTCTTGCATGAAAAGTATTGTATCCTAGTGACTGGCCTTGAGCCTGAAAGGGAATTTAGTTACATGGTTCTGAGCAGATAATCTCCCCCAAATTTGTTTGCCAAATGGGTGACTAATTTACATTCCCAATTACCTGAATTGCATGCATAAATGAGCTAATGAAACACAGAACTGTGTAACTGGTCATAAATAGTCATTTCTATGTGCAATTGCAGTAATTGCATGCTCGTCATGATTTTGAAAATCAAGAATCTAATGTTAATTTGATGCTAGTTCATCTTGCGTAACAGTTATATTTAAAGATTAAGTTTATCATTCAGCAAATGTGTCAGCCTTGTTCTGTTATGTCTCTTTTCCATTATGGTTAATTGATGGATAAAAGAGTTTAACATTGCAGGGAATTCTTTCTGCTGATAAGCAGGGTTCAAACATTTTCCTAAAGTAAGCAGGACTGCAAATCTATTTCTATACTGTCTCAAAATAACCACAATTTTATACTCCTTTAAGCAGCATGTTTAAAAAGAAATAATCATTTGAGGTAACGAGATTTTTGGGGAAAGACATAATAAGTTCCAACTATTTTTATCCAAATGTTCTGATTCACAATAATCACATTACAGAAATATCTAATTAATGCAACACTTTGTTTCAGTCATGGGTCCTGGCAAACCCTAAGTCTCATTTTCTGTTTTCAAATGCAGAAAATCTTGTAGCTCTTGTTACTTATTCTGCTGCCACCCCGTCTGTTTTTCTCTTAGATTTAAATTGCTTTCTGGGTAACATAGAACTAAGACCTCTGATGAGAAAAATTAGCAAGTGCCACGGTGTGACTGAAGAAGTCAAGTATCATATGAAAACTGCTACATAATTACACGAAAAGATTCAGGTGTCTTTGTACTATTAAATTGTATGGTGTAAAGGCCAAGAACATATTCAGTTGTAGTTCTAAGTCATCAGACATAGTTCATTTTAAAATTAAAATTAGTATTTCAACCACTTACTGTAATGATCAGACTATAAACAAGATAATTCAATTGCAGGGATTATGTTTTAATCTTCTGAATGTAAAATCTGACTTTGTATTTCTCTTTCAGTGGTTTTAACAATAGCAATAGGGTTGATAAATGCAGAGCCAGAAATATTACATTCATTATTTCAAATAATGCACAGAAAAACTACCGAATAACAATAGCTGAAAGAATAATCCAAAGTATATTAAGAGGATAATGTTGATTATGTTTATAGTTAGACAGCAAGTTATGGCTGAATGCCATTCAAAGCATTTTACATATTAGGCCTCAATCCTGTAATCTGTTTCACTCAGGAAATCCCCCAAACCATCTGTGAGACCACTTATAAGGAACATTTAGGTCTTGTCATGCATATGTCACTGTGTCATTCCTGTCCCAGGCCTAGAAATGTGATCACTTTTGCAATATAGGTTATATTTACAAAAAAATAATAATAAAAAAAACACATTAGAACAAACAGCCAATAAGTAGAAGCCGATAAGGTGGAAAAACTCAAACTTGCCTTCAATAGCTGCTGGTTTCTTTCTTGGACTGTGTTCTAGAAGAAGACGAGGCGGTACGAATTCCTTATGTCCTGCACCTAAGAATACAGGTTAGGAAGCATAGAAAATGTATTCACCAACAGGCTGAGCAGTTTCACTGGGAGGCTGAGCTCCCTTCAAAATGGTTAATGTAAAAATATTACAGTGTGTATAAAAGCTAATATCTTTCAGACACTGTAAGAAGGAAAATATGTTTCTCAACAAGGAGAGTAATTTATTTTTCAGAGTCACATTTGAAACCAATGAAGTCCAAGTGACTCAAACATATGCTGAAATGCTACAGCTCTGGTTTTCTTCCTTAGACTCAAAAGAGAATAATAATACTATAATAATATGGCTGCATATTCATGATGCCTCTTCTACAATAAAGTCTTATTTTCTTCTGTCAAACGAATGGTCTTCAGTTGCTCCCTTAAGTCCACTTATTATGAGCTCCTGGAAACACCAGTAAAAATTATGATGCTTCTCGTCCTTAAGGATTATTCTTAATTAGCCAATACCAACCAGATTATGCATTGTAAACACTGATGAGGTTCTGATTCCAGCTGCTGACTGAAACACCTCTACTCTCTCAGAGAGTTCAGCTGGGGCTTTCTGTATGGTCTTAGCCTATGTGCAGATATCATTGTTTGTACAAAACACTTCTCACTTCATTTCTCCACAGATTCACGAACGTATTTAATGTACTCTTATATTACTTATGCTTATTTTCTAGTTTATGACATATTTGCAGTGTCCTTATTTCCTTTTATTTCACGGGCATTTAGTCTCAGCAGCTGTCCTGTCACTGTCATTTGGAAATTGCAATTTTTGTGACCTGAGAAATAAAATTGGGTAGTTAAATGTAATATTGATTCAGTCATATGCACCAGCATACATTCACTGCACCAGAATCCACATGCAAACAGACTGTTAAAGCTCAGCTTCAGCTTCACATCAGAAACTCAAAGCCATGCCTTATGCTTGGTGACAGACTCAGAAAAGAAATTAAGGCTTTAATGGGCCTTGGAAACTGCAGCATCTTACTTACCCCTCTCATTTTGCAAAGGTGTGTATACTCATGGGGAATGCATGACAAAAACATCATCTTGAAGACAGTAGAGGGATTTGAGCATCATGGACTTAATGCTCATCAACATATGTACAATTGCAGGTAAATGATTTGCAAGCATGTGATTCAGTTCATTCAGTAATTTGTATAAAATATCAAGCTTAGAGCTGCTCAAACTTGACATGTGCCTGAGCCACTGACAAAATATTAACACCTTGATAAAACCAATGTATTGAGGGTGTTTTGCAGCAAATGCTAATAATCTTACATTTTCCATGGGTTTCCTGTCTTGGCAATAAACCCAGCTGGATTTCTACCGATATCATCACAGAATACCTATAGCCTTAAAATGAATGTTAGGCAAACTTCAGGAATCCAGATATTTAGTCATGATTTTCCAAACGTTTTATGTCTGAAAAAAAGAAAATCTTGAAGTTGCAAACTGAACTAATGAGCTGCTGATTACTTTTGTTGCCAACCAGAATAGAAAAGTTATATTCATAACCATGTCAACACACAGAAACCTGATCAATTGAATTTCCAGTTCAGAATAAAAACAAAAAACAACATAGTAATTAATGAAAAATGGGTAATCTTATTTTTCCTTCTACATTTGATCAAAGTCCAAGAATAAACATTAGTTCTTTTTTTTCTCATTTTTTTCTTGTTCCCATTTTTTTTTTTCTTTCCAGAACTAGACTACCTATTCCCCAGTTAGAAAAAGTGATAATTTTTATAACTTGGACAAACATTTTGTGTGAAAAAGGGCAGTGGCTCAGAATGTTGAGTAGATGAGTAATGATGAAGGATAGTCAATAATTTGGACTGCAGTGTGGGGCAATGACCTAACTCCTGTAGGTCACACTGTAGGCTGGCCCCATTATCTTGCTGTGCTTTGCTGTGGCAGCAGTCCTCTAATGATAGCCCCAGTGTGCGCATAACGCCAGTATGATACCACTTATTGCTAATGACTTGTCAAGTTCTATTTTATAGCTTTACAAGTTTTAGGCAAATCATTTATTTCATGCAAATTGACCACATGATCCAATATGAGAGTGTTTTAAGTTTAAGCTTCACAGATCAAAAACTTTCCCTTAGGCCAAAATGTTTGTTCTGAGCAGGTTCCCATCCACACTGATAAAAAGGTTCTTTAATGTTTCCATGTCTTATTAAATGTCTCTCTATTCACTTTGATGGGAATGTAAAGGACAGTAAATGAATAAATATTTTATCCATTCTTTTGATGAAATATGTTAAAGGGGATAACCTAAGTCAAATTTCTTTTCTTTTCCTTCTTCTCTCCTCTTTAAGTTATAAAGCACGAGAGGTTTTCTGAAGTGCAGACAACTGATAAATAGAAATGAGGAATTGGCTTCAACAGATCAAACCATTTATATTAATGATTTCTACTATCTTGACTATAGAAGTGGCCAGTTGGACACATATCCATGATGTAAATGAGAGGAAGGCAGGATGTTTTTAATGCTCTCAGTGGACAATCAGATTAGTCCATGAATTATGAGAAGTTGTTATCCAGATTACTACTATTATTGCTGGACATACATTTATCTCACAGCTTTAAAAATGCAGCCACAAAAAGCACTGCATAGTTATTTGCTTCTCATTTCAAACATGGCTTTCATTTTACTGCTACAAGATAAGCCACTAAGGTTCATATAAGCTGCTTAAAAAAAAAAAAAATTAAATTTTGATTTCTCCAAAAGGCCTAATTGCAAGCACAAAACTGTGCATGCATTTCTATGCCAGTCTGTCCCTAGAGTTGTTTCCATGTGTCATCTGTCCATGCAGTTGTGCAAAAAGTATCTCCTTCATATATGATATGGTAAAAAGCTGACAACAAATTACATGTGATGAAAACTGAGAGAGTGAAATATTTTGGATTTAAGCTCATGGGAATGATCTCACCAGGAGAGAAAGGGTCACATTAAGACACGAGTACCTTCCTCCACAGCCTGAAAGGAAAGAAATAGGCTGCAAGGATGAGTAGAAGGTTTAGGACTCTAAATAGGTAACATGAATACTTCATTGAAAATCAACTACAGTCCCCAGGCTCTAGGAAACTTCTGTCAGCAGTGTTTGTCAAATTACTTGAGATGTCTTGAAGAAATTAATCTTGACTTGGTTTATTAATCTTTTAGATTTTTTATTGCATGATAAGGAATACAAGACAAACTTTAATTACCTTACTTTTCTCAATCTAGGAAATGTCTTTCTAAGTGTGTCAAAAATGTCATGTTTGAATATTGTGTATGAATTGATTTCTTATGATAATATCAAATTATGTGAGTTTTCTTTCTTTCTTGATCTTCTGAGCTCAATTTGTCTGCAGCAACATTAATAAAGTGTCTAAATATAACTTTCTAGATAAAAAGATAAAATACTTGTAAAATTCAAATTGTTATTATTATTATTATTATTATTATTATTATTATTATTATTATTATTATTATTATTATTATTATTATTANTTATTATTATTATTATTATTATTATTATTATTATTATTATTATACAGGCATTTGAGACTGGTGAATATTCCAGTTGGATATGGAGAGAAGTAATGCCATCACAGAGTGCAGTATGTGGAAATACCATTCCTATGACTGTTCATTCCTCATATCCATGTACCAATTACTTGAACAGCAGGAATCCTACAGTCCAACAGTACCAATACTTTGTTATAGTTTCTCAGTGCACCAAAATGTCTTCAGATAAATCTCATTCTGCTCAGATATGACATCATTCTCTAGTGATAGTAAAATTAATTCAAATAAACTAATTATCATTGCAGAGTCATTTGTTATGAAAAGTAAATTCCTATCAAATGTTTAATGAATGTCAGAACAAGGCATGGATCAGCAGAATGAGGCAAGACTGCCAAATATGCTTTTAGAGGACTGAAAATGTAATGGAGTCCAACCATTCTGCCCAGGCTTCCTGTTTTGTCGAGTAAGTTGCTTCAAGGTAAGGGTGAGTCTCTCCCCAGCTTTCCAGGCATTAGGCTGTGGCTGTTCTGGGAAAGGGTTTCTCTGCTTAGTGTGTGTGCATGAAAAGCCAGGAGCAAACTGTTTTTCACTAAGAAAGAACAGCTGAGGATCAAGAGGTGAGATTATGTAATGTACTGAAAAATGCAAATGTTCGTTTTCTGGAATGCATAACTTGAAATAAAATGCTGATGCCCCACATAGGCATTCTTTCCTAAGGAACACTGTGACACAAGGATTTCATGCACACTGGCAATTAAATACTGCCTGGGAACATCATTGGGCTCTGGGATTCAGATATACATATCCTGCAACATGTTTTTGGATAGCCTCTGACAACGCTGACTTGTGCCAAGCAGCAGTGTCTCAAAAAAGAATTCATTGGCTCAGTTCAGGAACTGGCAGGGGCCAGGGACCACACCCAATAGATAGCTGAGATACAGCCAGCCCATTTTGACCTTGAGGAAGCATACTGGATGTGGATCTCTCTGTGAGAGAAAAAACCACGTTCAGAGAGAGAACAGTTGAGTTGAGTTTGATTTAGTAATCTAGATGTGGCCACATAACAAAATTATGTCAAATGGGAAAAAACAGTCTAAACAGGATTTTAATGACCTATTTGGAACTGAATAGGGGAAGATGGAATTAATGGATAATAAAATGAGACTTTTAAGAAAGCATATTTTAATAGCCAACATATATTTAAGTTTTTTAATTGCACTGAGGATGGGGCTCTTTATTAAAAGGTTAATTGCCCAACATAAAGCAAAACTGATTTTGCATAAGGTTGATGCTATTACTTAAGAAAAACCTATGCTACAGCATACACAGTGATTACCAGTAGCAATGCAATCTTTTACATTTTAGTATTATGTCATACTGACTGTCAGCTAGTTTCTTTCACGATGCTTAAGAAAAAAGGAGAGATTACATGGGTAATGATAAATCTATCTACCTAGCTTTGTTCCACTATATCTATGCATTTAAAATCCATCAACAATATCATAAATAATTCTGGAACTCTACATATAGTCTAACTTAAGAGTAAAGCACATTATTGTGAGATACTCCCTCAACACACAGACCATGAAACCAGGCCTATTCAAATAAGCTAACAGCCTCGGGAGCCCATCCATCTGTTAAGCTGAAAGCAAGGACCAGTAGGTTAAAACTGAGGGTGTAGGAAGGAAGGATGCAGGCTGGTATTCTAAATGCTCTTTTGAAAGGGAGTAAGGGGAAGGATTAAATTTCTCAAGGCGTCAAACAATAAGTAGCAGCAACGTGATAGACTTCTATTTTTAATACATAAAGATTTGAGTTCATCTTTTGTTGTTGATAATGGATTCCTATATATGGTTTTATGTAGTAATAATATAATATATGCTATATACATGTGCATGAATCTATAACATGCATATAAACGTATAACATATAAAACATATAAATACATATCAATATTTATTTAGAATGAATCATTGAAAGGTTAGGGTTTGTAGGGACCTTGAAAATCATCTATTTCCATGATTTAGTGATGTTTCTGAACAGAAAACACTTGATTTGGCAATTAAACAGGTGTGATAATCATTGTTGCAAACTCCTGGAGGTTGTGTGAACATCAGTTGCTGTGTTTTCACTCAGACACCAAATCCTATTAAAGTCACAGCTGGGAATTTGTTTGATATATTTTTTCTTTTCCTGTGCATTTGTATCTCACAAAATGCAAATGTGCATAACAAGTGTACAAATGAGGCAGGCAAGAGAGGCATGAGTAGAGCTATTGGTGTTTTGGGGTTTTTTCCTGTTTTAACTTAAAGCAGATACTATGGGCCCAGAAATGCATACAATGTATTTCAGCTGCATGACAGAGCTTTCAGTTTAATCTATTTACAAAAATGTGCCTATTTATAATATATAAATATATATATGTAATACATATACATATATGTATACACATATATATGTAATATCTATATATTACATAGATTTTTTACCACAAAATCCCTCTTTAGCTCAATCCATGTTTGTGAAAACTGTTCTAATTTTTATGTTCAGAAGACTGAAGTCAAGAAGGGGTTAAGAGCTAAGCATTAACAGTTTTGTCATTGTATGTTAAGTAAGAAGTCACACAGCCTTTCTTGACATTAAAATAAAATTGAATTGAAAAAATTGAAAATTGAATTTGCTGCCTCCACTTCCTCCCATTATTTATCATTGGCACTTAGCAGGTAAAAATAAACCTACATGTTATGTCTAGAAATATCAAAAGATGGATCTCAAAGAACTACGTACCAGGACAGCGGAAATTATGGGTTATTGTGTGGTAATGATGGGTTATTATATGCATAGTGGAGAACAAAAGGACTGTAAAGGCAGATTATAAAATGAAAAGACATATTCATCGTTTCTCTCTCTCCCCAAATAACCTTTAATAAATTGGTATCATATACTGTGACACCTAGCATAATTAATGAATATCAGGAGTTGGCATAGATATTTTTTCTTCACAATATGAAATATCCAATTAAAACAGAAAAGAAAGCACTGCAACTAAATTCTTGCTAACAATTAAACAGAACAGAGGGGCCTTATAAGCTGTTATGATGAAAAGTGGCCACTGACTATGCCATGTGAGCACTGCTTAGTAATTTATGTTCTCTGCATCTGGTTCATCTGTACATATCATTGTTTCAACCATCCTCAGTCCAGCTACATCTAAGAAACATTCAGTACTGAAGTCAGAAAAGCTAAAAGTGATTGCTGCAAGAATGATAATACTTTATGTTGTCTTCAAGAAAGAGTGCACATGCAAGTTTTTGCAGAACAAAACCAGCCTAACATAGATAAAATCAAATTACAGATAAAATTTCAAATTGCGATAATCTCTCACAATTACAGGTATTTGTGGATGATGAATATATTTAATATAGAAATCACTGGAAGTCAAACTAAATCCAAGTATCTCTGTCCCAAGCCACAAAGTTTATCGTATCTCTGAGTCCTTTCTGCTAGAATGAGACAAACAAGGAGTTAATGATTATGTTACCTGTCTTGTCTATACTTGAGACTTGTCACTTAAGACAGTGAATCTATAGCCATTTTTCAGAAGCTAAAATTTCAATAATGCAGTCTGAAGTTAGAGGGAAAAGAACTGAGAGGTTTAATTAGATCAAATATCAGAAGAGGGACCATAGGTGCAGAGGTGGTGGCTCCTAACTCCTGTTTATCCACTCCCACTGAAATCACTGGGAGCTGAGTTCTGTGGCTGTAGTTATGAGAAATACTGGAAAAAAAACCCTGCAAGACTGGAGATAATGATTATTTTAAACCAATAATGCTTTGGTAGCTACTGATTCTTCTTTCCCTTTAGTTTTGCCAGGGAAGATGCTCTATCCTTTAAAGTTATTTTTAGAACAAAGGGTCCTGGGACTCACTGTCATGAGTTTTAACCCTTGTGCTCAACACATCCTCCATGATTTTTGGGTAAATGACTTACATTAATTTACCATGTCTTTCTATTGAACGTATAAATGGATTGAACAGAATTTAAAAATAATAAAAATTGAACATTGTGAGCATACAGCAACTAAAAATTCCAAATCTTAAATTCTATGAAATTGGAAGCTCTGAAGGCTGAGCTTTTGTTCTGATGCAAAAATTGTTTAGGTGTCTTTTGTTTGGATCATTTGGATAGGGAATTTCTTCCACATTTATTCAAGACAATATTTCTCTCTCCATTTCTTCTTTTCCCATTTCACTCACTTCCAAAACACTATAGCAACTGGAATGCATTTTTTTCCAAGTGGCACCACTGTTTCCTTGATTGCATCAGCAGCTGCTCTTGATAACATAATTTGAAATTTTATAGAAAACTTGTCATTTCAAGTCTTAGTTTGAACAAAATTCTTGCTTGCACATTTGCAACATATTTCTTGAATGTATGTAGGCTCTCTCACTACCAAACATTTAAAAGTTAACTTTCAGACAGTTACATCTAGATAAGTCACCCAAGGGATCCATTTATAGTCAATGGAGAGAAATTGGTACCTTCAAAGGGTGATTCATCTTTTCTATCTTAGGCATCTTTCTTAGGATGAAATTGTCCTCTGGAGGCCTCCATTTCATACCCCTGGCTATAAAGACAGCTAAAGGTTAAAGCTGGGCAATTAACTTTTGGGTATCTAAGTGAGGTGCAATGAATTGCAATCATTTTATTTTGCAGTTGTCCATAAAGATGATGCTTCATGCCACCAAAATATTCCAGGACTAAAAGAGCCATGCACGATTTTTCACACTGTAAATACTGTCTGATAACACATTGCTCCCCAAACTGCCAACAGATACATGAATGAATCTCACATATAGGAAGAATTTTGTTTTTAAGCCTAACTAAAAAAAGAAAAAATTGTTTAGGTATAATGTGTGGGGGCATTGAACTCCTTTTGAAATCTCTGTTATTTACTTTGTCAGATAAAACTGGGTGTATTGAAGGACAAAGTGAAACAATAGGAAGGGAGGTGAATTGTCAGAGGGAGGAATAGAGGTTCCTGATGAAGAAAAATAAAGTAGTTTTGACTCATTATAGGTATATAAGTTACATGTCTTTTTGACAGGGCAGATGCATGCAGGAAGAAAGCTGACATCAAAATAAAGATGCACCTGAAAAAAGAATGGTGAAAAAATGGATCTGCTACAGTTTACAGTCCCAGCAGCTACAGATGAGATGCATAAATAGTGGGCATAAAACAAGGCAGGGAGAGCATGTGTTGCTTAGGCCAAAGCTGAACACTCTTCTGTCTGCTGCATTTCATGTTCTCAGACCAGAAGGGGTGAGGAATTCTTGCTAAACGGAAATGCTTCATGATGAAATGTATCTTGTCAAAGTACTTGTAGGTCCTTTCTATGCTCTTTTTATCTATGTGATATGGTAAACTGGTACCATTACTGTTGTTGAAAGTGAGCCCCCTCATTTTCCAGCAGAGACAGCATAGAATTCTATATTGGGATAAGAAGAGTAACTTCTAGTTTCAAAATTGGTTTTTCACTTTTAACAAAAAATGCAGGAGAAAATTGGAAGCCCTTGAGAACAAATTTTTTCCTTCTTCATGATGTTTCAGTATATTCAGCAACAGGAGGTGTTTAAAGGCACGTTGTAGGGATGTCAGCTATTTTCCCTGTTGTTAAAGTTGAGAGAGATTCAATATATGGTGGTTAAGTTCCCTAAGAATTTTCAGAATTATATTCTAAAGGTAACAGATTCATTATCTCACTTATAATTTTAGAGTTATATAACCTGGGCTTATAAAATTGACTGAAGAAGAAAAATGTTATGTCTCATCAAAGACAAATGTTCACTTGCAACCCATGTAGGATTCCTGCTTTCCTGAAATGGTTGGAATTTAAGATGCTGTTGGCCATCTTGTTTAGTTTAAGCAACTCTGCAATGGAGCCTTGACTCCAACTTACTCTGACAACCTCCCTATATTCATTCCAAGTGGCCCAACCCTGCTTCCATCTCCTGTGTATTTTCTGTTTCCACATGAGTAATGACAGGAGTTCCTTGTTCCTCCATGCAAGTCTCTTGTCCTCTTTGATTTCTTGCCCATTGGGGTGCAACATTCTTGAGCCTGGAGGAAGTGATCCTTGAATATCAACCAGGTCTCTTGGACCCCTCTTTCCACAGGATCTGTTGCCATGGGGTTCTTTCAGGAAGATCCCTAAAGAGGCTGAAGTTAGTTGTCCTGAAATCCATGGCTGCAATCTTACTTGCTGCTCCTTGCTGAACTCCACAATCTGATGGTCACTGCGGCCAAGGCAGCCCCCCAGCCTTCACATCTCTAATCAGACCTTCTCTGTGTGTCACTATGAGATCACCAGCACACCATTCCTTGTGGAATCTTCCACCACCTCTGTCAGGAAGCTGTCATCAATTTACAGGAGCTTCCTGGACTGTTTGTGCCTGGTTGTGTTACTTCTCCAGTAGATATCAGGGTAGTTACATTCCCTCACAAGAATTTGTGCCTGTGACTTTGAGGCTGCTTCAAGCTGCCTGTAGAATGCTTCCATTTTTTAACTTACCTTTTGTAGCATCAGTATCTGCTGCAACAATTCTAACTGGAAATCAATTATGACAATGACTCATTAAATGCAATTATTATTTTACAAAGTCACTTGCTAAACTTATTTTTACTTTTTAAATAGGAAACAATTTGTTTACTATTAGCTGTTTAGGAGGGTTCTTTTTGGCATTTAACTTTTGCCTTTATTTTCTTAATAGCTTACTTTTCAAAACTAAAGTAGTTGAGTCTTTTGGTGATCCTCCATTGAAATCACCCTTCATTTTGACACTTATTTACTGAATTATGTGAAATGTTTATAACACTAAATAGTAGTAATAAAACATAATGCAATTGTGAGGATAATTCCATTACTCTAATCTCTCTAACTTCACAGTTTAAATTGGTTTGTTTCCATTAATATCAAAGATTTAGGCTCATTTCCATCGGCAAAGGTTTTTGGCTTTCTCTTGTATCACGTAAGTTTGACCCTCAGAATGCCTTGCAGTGAAGTATCAAAGAAAGACATCCACTCCTTTCTGCAGAGGCAGAATACCACACATTCCCTTTGTAGCTGTTTCCAAGAGAGCAAGTAGTCTGAAATATTTTGGCCAAGTTACAATGAAGTGCCATAAGAGTGTTGACAGATGCAACTTCATGTGCCAGCATCTGGCTCTGATTCACAGTGGGATGATATAAACTGGGAATAATGGGTAGTTGTTTTGCCTCTGTGGGGTGGTGTCAGGATTGTATGCTGATAACATCTCCTTTGAGAGATCAATGTCATTTCAGAGTCTGACAAAATAGAGAGGTTTTGGGGTGGGGGGACGGTCATAGAGAAGAATCTTATTAAAATGGGATCAGTGGATATCCTCTTATATATCCTCTCTCAGTTTCTCATAGCTGAATAGAAGTTTAAAGAAGCAATATTTAACTCTAAAAGACAGATAATGTTTATTGTAAGAATTGCGCATTAATAAATTAGTTAGAAAAATTTTTAATAACTTTAACTTAATTTTCAATTTTTCCTACATGTATTTAAAATTACTCTTCTTTCCTTTCAGACTCTTTGAAAAGTATTCAAAACTCTCCCAGGATATAACTAGAGAAATAAATAGTTCTTTCCTTCAATCACTTCCATTTATGCCATCCACAGAAACAAACGGGTTGGCAAGGGTTTCGTCATGCAAACTGATTTTTGATAAACTGATGGACAATTAACTGTCATCTCTGAAGAAGAATCCAGATGAGTCTTTTCAAATTTTGGGGTGCAATATTTCCCTCAGCAGGCAGCAAAAAAGTAAGAAGTTTAAAAAGTAAAACTGGAAACAACTCATTGCCTCATATATTTTTCTTTAGTATTTTGCTTAAACAAATACCTGCTTGACTGTTTTCTACCACTGGGGCTATTCAGTAGCTCGCACCAGAAAGCATCTCTCCATAGGAAAAAAAAAATAAATTTCTTTAGCATTTACTCTCAAATGTGAAAGCCCATAACTCAGCTGAAAGCTTTTCATGCTGAATTTCTCCAAACAGCAGGTTAATAATATGCTTTCTTATTTATTGTGACTGATTTTTATTTCTGTTTCTAATTGCACTTCATTAAATATATCCCTAGGGAAACCATATCAAAGTTGTCTCCATGTAAATGTAATGTAACAAGTTTAAATGCTACCCCCTGTCATTGAGATATCCACAACACATCCTAGTCTAATCAAGTAGGAGTGACACTTAAAAATAGTTCAAGAGCCTAAAGCGTTTTGCTGTCTGCACAGCAGAGGGCAAGTATTTAGTTCCAGTGCTAGAGCCCACCCATGGCAAATACAGGCATTTTTACTTTCAAAATTAGTCTTTATTGTTCTAGTTTTTGTTTTGTTTTGTTTTTTTTTCCACAGTATTATAGTCCATGATCTTTCAATATTGATGCACCTTTATACCAGTATCTCCATTTTTTTTTAATATTAAATGGCTAGTATTATACTGACAGTCTTAAACTTCTCTTGCTGTATTGTGTAATAACAGAAGTCCCTTCTCTTTGACAGAATATTTCTTGACAATGGAGAAGAGGTAAGCCTTGGAAGAAAATTGTAGACATGAAGGATTTTCAGTCTACACTTTCCAGGACCAATCAGTCTGTAAGATTCCCCATGGATACTCATCACAATTTGCCTTAATTTCTTGACTCTTCATGTTTTTTGAAGGGGTGGGGGTGGGGAGGGTTGTTTATGAGCATATGTGCAAAAGGTGAGGCTTCAATGATTTTTTTCATGAGAAGGTGGGATGACTGTTCTACCCTATAGATACTCTCTTGCAATGTACACATGCCAGAAATCCTGGTGAATTTCTCCAAGTCATATATTTTTTCGACAGTATAAGATAGGTAAAATTGTCTACATCACATTGGCTTTCATACTGGCTTTGGGACTGGCTTTGAGACCCTGGCATGGGTCAGTCCAGTCCAGACAAACATATCCACAAGCCAGTCCACAACAAACATATAAGGGTACATTGATGAAAGGAACTGATATGGCCACATTCCTTTGCAGTGTAGCTGTTACTGGAAACAGCTATGTAGTGGCACAAGCTCCAAAGGGCAATCATGTGCTTCAGTGCTAAGGTTTTAGAAAGTCTAAATTGTTAATAATACCACATCTGTGCTCCCACTGTCCTTGTTGCCAATCAGGCAACTGCAAAGATCATCTAGTAGTGAGTTGGGTGTTCTGTGAAATGCAAGTGGTTTAAACAAAACCAGAAAAGAGTAAAACTGTACATGCAAAATAAAGTTGTAAGTGATTAAAAAGAAAACAAAATCACATCAAAAATAGACAACATGCCTGTGAGAAAAAAGGTGCATTTTATGAGTAATACCCAAGACATGCTTATCACTCTTAATTCAGCATGCACAACAACAAGCTGAGGTGCCATGCAGAAAGACAGACATGCAAGAATCCAATTTCAGCACTTACAAAACAAAAAAGGCATTTAATTAGAGCAGCTCCTTGATCTGCCAGAGTAGTGACTGGCAAGCATTGCAGGGAAAGCAGGGGAAGAGTAGGAAAACAGGCTTATGGCATAGGGGGAATAAAATAGAGTAGATCCAGTTAACTTAGAGAATCATGTGCTCCATGCTGAAAGAGTGACCAATTAGTGCCCCTGAAATCCTTTCACATGGGTTAGGATTTCAAACTCTCTAAAGTCAAAAAAATAGTTATGAAAACAAGTTTTAAAATTTCTACTAAAATAGAACCCTTTCTCCTACCAATAAAAAATAAACTATGAATAAGAACATTAAAAATACTAATTTTGTAGAACAAAATACAGGAATATCACACAAATTATCAAATACATGGAATAGACTATATCCATGAAACTATATAAGTCAGTGACCTTCTGCATCAAAAATTCTATCTTGGACTTAAGAAATGCCAGTAGAAAAAGAAAGGTACCAGTCAGAACTAATGTTCTTAAATAAACAAGCTTTCCACCTAAGGTTTTAATCTTTACAAGGAAAACTTGGAAAACTAATCCTGAAAGAAGTGTATATTAATTCTTCCTTTACAGGCAGACAAAAGGAGTACACAGCAGCTTGGGCAGAGCGATTTGTTAATGCTGAGACAGCACTGCCTCAGCTGAGCAACTGTAGTCCAGGGACAAATAAGACCAGAAAATCTATGAAAGGTGGTTCAGCAGTTCCTCTGAGAAATTGTCAGTTATCATGTTAGACAGAAGGTAAAAAAATATTTTTAAGGCCCATTTCTCAAGAGATAAAATAGAAAGCAGGTTTTTATACTGTATACAGTAGGCCTCAAGTGGTCTACCTATAAATGTATCAGTAGAACTCAATTGGTCACTGTTGCAGCCATGATATTCATGGGAAGGACTTCTGGATTAGAAAAAATGAGTTTATGGCTAAAACTCCACTATTATCGACTGTAAAGGGCCGAGAGCCTCAAATACTGCTTGTTTATAAAAATGAAAACATAAGTCTTATGTTATTTGATATTGATACAATTGTTGTGGTTTAAACAAGGACATCCATGAAATTTGTCAGTATCAAGGACAAATACTAAGCAATGAAAGAAGAAAACCAGCTAATGCTGCATGAAGCATCTTAGCAAAAATTCTTCCTTATATGTCTTCCTTGAACTCCCTGTGTACATTTCATTCATTTTTTATAGCTAAGACTGCAATGTCATGATGAAACTTTGAGCAGTGAAGAATATTTCAGATTTATTTGTTAAAATCAAAATGAGAGCATTAACTGACTTCCAACAGATTGATGTGACTGACTAAATGCATTCATTGATATATTTTAATAAATGTATTAATTAATGAAACCTAAGGAACTGAGCTTGAATTTTAATGTTATTTGTTTGAACACTATAAAATGCCATACTAAGTGAACTACTTTTCTATAAATTCTTGCTTAAAATTTATATAAAAACTAAAAACCTAATCTTAGTGTATATGAATTTTTATAATAAAAACATTGCAAAAATACTTTAAAAGAAAAAATGTTGAATGATATTACTGTTAATGACAATATAAATCCGTATATTTTGCCAAAGAAATCAGAAATTAATGTTTGATGCAATCAATCACAGGAAATCCCAATATGTCTATTCAAAGGAATTTTCTATGACAAAATTTTTTCTCCTTCATAAATGGTAATGTTGAGACTGATAGAAATTATTCCTTGTTTGAAAGAATTGCAGTGTCATGGTGACTGTAATTTAATTCCTCATCTGATTTGCACTCAGAATTCTTTGTTTGGACAAAGTTCTTTACCATAAAATATATAGACAGATAAAAGGATAAAATATACCAGATTGTAAAGCTCATTGGATATTGGGGTTATGAGAGTGTTTTCCCCACATTTATCTATTCAGTAAAATGAATTACATTAATACTTCTGTTCACAAAAGGACAGTGTAAAATGAGCACTCTGCCTGAGAAAGACTGTAACAAACTCACTGAGTACTGTTCGGTGGCACTCTTCTCAATGATTTCCATAAATCAAGGCTGATCATACCTGACCTCTACTTTGCTTCTCAGAAACACTGAGTTGTGTTCCTGGAGTCTGCACGTTCCAGCATTGCTTTCACAGCTAGTGAGTTGACTAAATCTTGTTTTGAAGGCAATGCTTTTTTTTTGTTGGTATTTTTTCCCTCCCACAAAAATACATCTGGCTTCAGCACAACAACCACCTGCAGCATTTAACTTCAGGGGTCAACAAGTGACTTGAGAGGTCAAAAAGCAGTCACTTTACAGGTGGAACCCCAGGTGGACTTTGGGAGATGTTAAGGGGCAGTCGTTTTCCACTTCACCTAAACATTAGATTATTTAAAATACTTTATTACTTATTTCCACTTTTTGGAGCCTAAACCTGTCACCCCAGTCTTTCATCTACTTGTAAGGCCACCTGATCACCCCATGTCCATTTAATGTCTTTCAGCTCTTTAAGCTGTGGATTCTTTCCACAAGTCTGTCATAGCACACTGGTATGACACAAGACAAACACTGAAAGGGAAGAGTCAATGCCTTTTATCTTCTGAAATTCAAGTTGCTAGAGACTTCCTTCTCTATCTCACTGCTCCCCTTCATGGTTTTCCTAGTTTCCCTGTAGCTGGAAAGGTCAAAACTGAAAAAAAAACCCAAACTGTCCCTTCTCACAGCACATCTGCTCTGCCTCAGGAGAGTGTCAAACAGGCCAGGGAGCCTTCTGGGGAAAAAGGGCTTTTTTGCTGCTGCTTGTAAATGTCAGGAGAACTGTAAAAAAGATCTTGAAGATCTTAATGAAATTATTTCTTATGTGAATTGTTGATGGTACAGCTGTGTAAATCCAGAAACTAGGCCATTCACATTACTACAGGGTGTTATTTTTTAAATCAGAGCATAACTGACAGTATCTGGATGGTTTGACCAATCATTCTCCCCCTCTGAGCCTAAAGCATTCCCTCTGTTTGTAGCTGGTTGTCTTTAGAAGCCCTAGAGGAGATGCAGCATTTTGTTCTCTTTGAATGGAACCCACTACCTCTCCATGTCACTCTTTGAGAACAGGACACATAAACCCTCTCCCTACAGAATCCCAAGCCTGTTCATTTTCTCTCCACAAAAATCTGTGTCCTCCCTCTCCCTTTTGGGAGACTCCTTCTTTTTCAGCTACGTTTTCTTCCTTCTTTTTCTACCTTACGTTGTTAGGACTTCCCAGCTCTGTCTGAAGCTGGGCATGTCAAGAGAAGATGTAAGCCACAAGGCAGAGATAAAAAAAGCAACCGATTCAGAGGTGTACCAGTGGAGAGCTTGTTGAGCAAATAATTGAACAAAAAAACCTGGTAAGGTTTAGTGTGTCCTTAAATATTCTCTCCTTAAATCTTTTCATTAATATTATTGCTTTTTATTCCTAGGGTTATGTCTCTTTTTAACTACACTAGACTACAGCAGGAAGAGTATTTATTAAATAAGGTCAGGGTTGACTGACTTAATATTATGAGATGATGCTTAGTCATCATCAGTAGCTCTATCTTCTTTTTTTTGGTGAGGAATTAAGTGTCTGTGTTAGAACAGATTAGCATGGAAATGTGGGAAGAGAGAAGATAAAACACAGAAGTGGTGGATCAGCTAAGGTATTTTTATGTAATAACAACAATGGAAGTTCTATTTTTGAAGCATTTTGGAGTTAAGCCTTGCTATTTGTGGAGAAAAAAACCCAATAAACCAAATAATAAGCTATTAACAATAAGCTCCTTCCTTTTGCGTCTCAGCCAAAAGAAGCATGGAAAATTTCAGCAATTTCTACAGCTTTCCATTGACTCTACTTTTAACATAACCTTGATTTTAATTCATGCATTGTAGACAGAAAATTAGAAGCTTTAAGAAAACAGCCATTAGCTCTTATGCTTTATTAAAACTATTTGCACACTCTTTGCTGCTCTTGTGAGACCTTTCAATAATAAAAAAACCACACTTTTAATACATAAAGGAGCATAAACTCTCAGGGAAACAGAAGAATATTAGAACAGAGCTCAATGATATAGGAAAGTACCTGGATAAAAATCTCCTTGCGCAAACATGTCAATCACATAGCGACAGAATGCATATTGATCTAACAGAGCAAAAGGAAAAGAAGAGTAATGAAGAAAGTAAATTAAAATTGTCATTTGTATTTAACAGTGAAGATAAAGTTTGGCAGAGTAAAGACATCCCAGTAGCCTTTTCATAGGTAGTCTTACTTATTGTATACTTGTGATTTTGTTTCCTGACCTTCAAGTGATTCACATGTTTAGAAAGTGATGATTTGTTGCCCAGATCTAATTCAAAACCTCTAGCCAAGAGCTGCAGAACTTCCCAGAGGTGTCCCAGAGCTACCACCTCTTTTTCTGGGCCAGCTTTGCTTGGCTTATATCCTAACCCAGTGCACAAGTACAGTGCAAACTGCAGCCTGGCCACAGGTCTCACAGACTTTTCATCATCCATGAAGATCAATTTCACAGACAGCTGATAGAAAATTTAAAAAAAAGGTTTTGTATCTCAGTGTTTTGTTAATATGTTTTTACCGTATAATAAATATGTATATTTAGTGAATGGGAATATAAAGAGAACTCCTATAGCAACAAGATTTTCCACAGAATTCTACTGTTTCACTATAGAAGCATTTTCCAAACACTAATCTTTACAAATATATATGTATATATTAAATTTGTCTATGTATATATATATTTTTTTTTTAACTACACTATTCAGAAATTAAGGCTTCTGAATCTAAATAAAATGCTGATTCCATAAGTGTTGATTGTCTATTGATTTCTCCTATACCTAAGCGGAGCTGGAGAGCTTAATAAAAATTTCTGAGATTAAAAATGGTGAGGAAAAGTTATCAGCTTTAACTGAGCATAAAAGAATTTCAATATTACTGTATTCATCAGCAGGTCAGAAAAAAACATCTTGTTGCCCCAGTGGACTCAAAGGGGCATTTGCTTTGAAAGCTAATGGTGATGTCTAAATGCCAGCTCTGGTTAACTAAATTAGTTCTCAGTCGTCCTTGAGTGAAACATATTCATCCATCTGTCCAAGACTCTTCTAGCACAGTTCCTACACAGTAGAAGTTACATTTCTTCCTCTCTCCACCTCCTCTGGCATCTCTGTCCTACTCTCTTCCAAAGCCACTTGCTTTCCCCATTACCAAGTCCAAAATAAAATTGTGCTGGCTTTAGAATAACTAAAGTTTTTTAAAATGGCATTGCTGTTACATTTACATGCAAAATGCAATTCCCAAGTATGTGACACTCATTACATTATTGACTTTCATACACAGGTCACTGCTGTGTCAGTATCACTCAATGCTGAGGCATTTATGTGACTGCTGCTCTGTTATGTTGGCTGATACAGCAGTCCTTGGATGAAGAGCTACAGCTCTCAAGTCATTATTTCCTAGGCAGATGTTGAAATTAGGAAAATGTTTACCAACTCAACAAATAGCCAAACACTTTTTTTAGTTGATAGAAGCCTAGGCAGGTGTTTTGTGTTGGTGAGATGGCAAGGGTAATACTAGTCAGAATTGTAGAGCCTAGGGCAAAACTTCCAGCATGTACTCAGGGCTGTGGCTGTAAACATTGTCTTTCAAACCTCTAATGAATATTCATCATAATTTTTCCTTTCATATTTGGGAATTCAAATTTATCATTCTGGCTGACTCCAACTTTGCATTTCTTCCTTAAGGCTATGGTATCTGCCCTAAGTCTATATGATAATTCTAAAAAAAACCAAACAAACCAGCTCATGTGTGAGAAAACACGTACAGATCTGTTTTCTTAAGCCCACCTAAAGCTACTGAAGCCAGCAAAGTGTGTGCAGTGACTTTGACACAGTTGCAACAGGGCCTCAGTGAGTATTTATGAATAAAATGGAGCAATGCCAACACTTTAGCCCAGAAAGCAAATGGCAGGGCACAGTTCTTGCACAAAATGCTGCTTTTCTTAGTTCTCTTTTGCCAAAACAAGCTGCCTCTACCTTTGCTCCCTGTTGGGAAGATTTCCTGGACCATCTAGGGCATTGTACAAAAGACTGCTGGAGGATATGGAGCAAAACTATGTCAGGGGGCAACACACTATGTGGACAATCCTAGGGCAGAGCACAAGCCTGTGCTAGTTCTATTTGAGTTGTGACATAGAGATAGCCTGAGGCCCTAGAGTCACACCATTTCATTGATATTAAAATAATCTATTCTTTAAACATAGTAGTATAGACCAGAAATAAACCAGACTGTGTTGTTGATTTTGTGTATCTGTTTTTTCTTGTTATTGTGGGGGCTTTTTTTTTTGTGGGTTCATTTTGTTTTGTGGAAATGTAATTTGAATAAACTTTTTAAAAAGCCCTTAATCTTGATTGTACCTCAGAAATAAGATTTTGTTTTAATTTTCTCCTCATATCATTTTTTTACCAACTCTACTCAAAAAAGTGGGATTTATAAAAGAAATTGAATGCAGAATGTGAAACTCTCAATAACAAAAATATAATTGCTATATGGCATAGCAAGGTGCATATTAACATCCTATTTAAGCTCATAGGAATGCTACCAATCAGTAAAGATTGAAATCTAAGGAATTTTAAATGAATATGATTTTTCAAATGCTTCTTCATGGCTAAAAATCCATTTTAATCTGAATTCCTTTTTAAAAGGAGAAATTCACACTTTAGTTTTCACCTATAACTCTGTAATGATGGCACAAATATTAAAATAAGTACTAAAAGATCATGTCAAAATTTGGGACTAGATTCTTAATGATAAAAATACTCATAGATGTTTCTGTCATTGGACTTAATGTGATTTACCCAGGGAGATGACCTATCTTTTAAATTTTAGTTTTAGTAGTAAATGATGCAACAACTCTTGTGATCACTGCTATATTTTTTACATTGTTTCAGATAAGCTGGCAGAGTTGGTGCATTGACCAAGTAAAAGTAAAGCTTGCAGAATCAGGAAATCTCTGCAAAACTGCATTGATTTTAAAATTATGTTCACCTTGAGTCACAGTGGGTCTGAAATACAAAAATGAATTTTTTTAGAGCATCCAGCTGGGCAGCAGTGACTTATGGTGGAAAAAGGAAGCACGACAGTAAGAGATGCAGCTTTCACTGGATGTGTGTAGCCCTGCTGCCAGTGATAAAGGCAGTTGAAGAGGCTCCTTCCTTCCTCCACTGCACCTGCTTATTCTCATTTTCACCTGCTGGGCTTCCATGCACAGTCACTGGGGTCACACCCTAAAGCAGACTTGCAAAGTGATCTGTTAATATTTGGTGCCAAGATGGATCATTCTGCTAATATTTATCAGCTAAAGTTGTTGTTGGGAATCCCACGGGGAAAAAAAAAAAAAAAAAAAAACAAACACAAAAAACCACCACTATTCTATTGATCTCTATAATCTTTGATCCCTACTTAGAATATTTTGCTGTCATCTGCACAGCATTTCTTTTTGAGAGCTTTATCCTGAACAGTATGGAGTGGATCCTACTGTGCACTGAAACTCTGCCAGAGCAAACAAAAAACTGAGAGATTTTCACCTCCCAGGTGAACTGAACAATTTGCTGAACTTTGTCCTTGGTCACAGCAATCAGTGTGATAGATGCTGCTTTGATTCCATGCCTCAAAAGTCCAGATATTTCAAGTAAAAAACAAAATTAACTGGAATAAAAATAAATGTTAAGAAACACTAGTTCAGCACACTATGCATGACGGAAAGTGGGCTATGTCTCAAAACCTCTCAGTTTTCCAGAAAAGTATAATTTAGGCAATTCCTAAGGGATCCAAAGCGATGGTTATGAGAGTCTGAGAGAATCTGATCAGGCAGACTCAGATATCCAGGCAGGGACGGCTTCTTTGATGTTCAGGCACAACAATTTATCTGTGGTTAACAGCTGAAAGGATCAGATAGGTGCACTATGCAACACTGAGCTGCCCCTTTCAGTGTCAGAATAATCCCGTGGCTGCAGTGTGGCAGTTTATACAGAAAGCCAGGTCCTGCTGCCTTCATTCATACAAAATTGTACTTTGTGCCATGGAAATGCCACAGGGAAATCAGGGAAATCAGGGAACCAGTCTGTGCAAAATCGGAGTAGAGGAACCCAGGCTTACTCTGACAAAGTAGAGCATATAGTTAACACCTTGTTAACCATGTGGTGTTGGTGCATGTTGATTCTTTGTTTTATCACTTAATTTCTTCCTTTCACTAGAGTAATAAAAGTTCTTTCCTTTTTGGAAGAAATTTGGAAGCTGTTCACATTAAATTACATCAGGCAGGTGTGTCACTGTGTTGTACAATACCTGACGACCTGACAGTGCCTCATACAATATGATAGATAAATTATTACATCCCCTTTACACTGTTGCTACTTTCATTATGTTTACAGAGGACATATGCAAATGTAGGAACAAACCTAAATTCCCAATCAGTCATTAGACAGTCTGAATTTTCAAAAATAACTCTGCTTGCAATCTACTACACTAGATGATACTGAGCAAGTCCATGAAGTCTCAGACCTCTCTGAAGAGAAATTGGTCCTTGGTAAAGGATTTAAATTAAAATGAAACTTTAGCCATGAAAAACTTCTAGAACCTTCTGATTATATACATGAAACTTATTTTATTTTCTGTAATCATGTCCTAGCAGTGTGAGGTGCACGTGGAATTTATTTGTACTGCACTTTTGTTTTTCATAGGTGCACTTTGGTCCTTGAAAGATTTAACTCCATTCTCTCTCTTTCTTCCCTACTACCTTTTTAGGATCTTCATCTGTTTCCTCCTCATTTTGTTTACCTTTCTTGTCCGATTTAGTTACAGTCTGAAGAGCTTTCTCCTCTTTAACTTTCGTTTTGGCCTTTATTAGCCCAGTTTCTGTTTTTGTCTCTTCTTGCTTGACCTTCTCTGCCGTCTTTGCTTCTCCTTTTCCATCCTTCACTTCCTTTCTTACTTTTGCCTCCACTTTAGTGCTCTTTGCTTTCTTCTCCTCTGCAGGTAATAAAGAAAAAGCTTTCAGTGTCATTCTCTGCCCCCACCATAATATTCAGTGCCATTTACCTTATATTGCTCTATTAACAATGAGCATTTCTACATTATTAACAGCTTGGTAAAATCTGATGAAAAATATAATCCCCTCAAATCAAGCAGAATTAAACAGAAATATGAGATCCAAAGAGGTTTTATCTTCAGTGCTATACCACATACTTGGCTGATGCTAAATATAATAGAATATGCCAAATAATTAAACACTTAATAATTAATTAAGTGTTTCTAATATGATAGTTTTTATGGTATAAACTAAGGAGTAAGATGTTCGTCATCAAGTAAACAAATATGGGAGGTACTATCTGTACAAGTTTAGACTTCAGAGTTAAACCCTGTTGTAAGCTGGAAAAATAGTGTGTGGTTATTTTTAAAGGTTGCTTTCATGTATTGATTCTAGGTCTCAGTCCAAGAAATTTTGAGTTCTTGAATCTGACTCTGCACCAGTTCTTAGGGCTGAAAGTGTCTGAGACCAATTCATGAGGTGCCCTCCAGTAGGGTGAGGAGGCTTCCAGGGAGAATTACCACTGACAGTGTAAATATCAGCAGCTGAAGCCACACAGAGCTTGGTGAGACCCAAAGCATTCTTTCTGCTTTTACGTGTCAGCAACCTTTTCTCACCTGAGACATGCATGTTCTCAGTATGTGTGTTTCTAGTTCAGCCCAGTGGAAAATCCAACAGAAGTATAAACTACCACTGAATATGTTTTAAATTAATCAGTTTAGTGTAAAGTTCATACTCCTGTTTTCTTCATAGATCTAAATGTCTCCATCCTTGAGGCAAAACTTGTATGCTACCAAATTTATGTTTTCTGTAAGGCTCTAGACTTTTATTTCTGTTAAATCACTGAGATAACTAAACTGACTTTATCAATATGTAAACTGGAATATCTAACTATTGCAAACCAGAATTCAGATCCCAGACAAAAACAGGTATTGCCAGTTAGTGGAGAATTAATTTCCTTAACTAGTTAGAGTAAAAATGTATTTCAGATCGCTTACAGGTAGGCTTACTTGTTTTTCAGTCAAATGGAGGTTCATACTTTTATTCTCAATTTGAAATTTCAACAGATTTCAAAAGGGATCAAGTATAGAATTAACCCCTGGATGTTCTACAGACATTTTAATTGTGATTATATATTAATTTCATTTTAGTTTCATGTAGCTGATTTTTCACACATATTTACAATCTCTTCTTGAATAAAATAAAGTTTATGCATTTCAATCTCAATTCAGTTTTAAAAACTGTAGTATAGATGAATAAATACCTTTAGGAGGAGGTTTCTTTTCAGCTTTTTCATGTCTTTCAGGTGTATCTTTTTGAGTTACTAGAAATGAGAACAACTGTATATTAGGGAAAAAACACTCACAAAGAAAAAGAAAATATTGCCAAAACACAATATCATCACTGGAAATTTAACATTTCAGTTTTCAAAGTTCTTGTATTCAGATTCATTTAGTGGGGTAAAAAATTTCAAAATATCTGTTGAGGCTCCCTTACCAGAGGACAAGTGAGTCACACAGATCTGAAGCTTCCTGGGGAATGTTTTTACTCCATATTCCAGATGAAACAAACTTGCTCATGTCAAGTGCTGATCAGACAGGGGCTTGGCCTTGTGCTCCTGCCAACAGGAAGCCATGTGGCTGTGTTTGTCTTACAGAAAGGTGTTTTTCTTAGCTTGGGCTCACTGTCTACAAACACAGCCATAAGTCTGGTGCTCACTTCAGAGCCCAGCTTGGGTGAGTTCATGTCTGCATAAGATACACTGTGCAAACACACACACACACATGACTGTGCTCCAGAAAGGCTGTTAAAATTCTGTGCAGACCTCTATCTTTGCCCTCCTGGTTGCCATCCAGACAGAATACCAGAACAAACCAGCCTTGAGAGTTAATTACACTTCTTTCAACTGATAACTACATAATGGCAACATCCTCTCTAACTGAATTCCATCCTGGAATTCCAGCCTGTACGAGACACGACTGATATTTAGACTTGGTTTTATTTTCTTTTAATATGTTTTTAGATGATGTGGTTAAAGAACACTCATATCACTGAGGCTTTCTGGAGCCTTTATCAGAGTCTAAAGAATTACCTTGAGTGTGTGTAATGAGCATAAAGAGAACCTGCTGACTGTGTGGGAAGTAGCCACAGAGTGTGCATTCCCCAGAGCTGGCTAGGACCTGAATATTTTCATTTCCTAGGGACTGCAAGTACTTGCACCCACTGCTGGTAGCTAACCCAGTTTAGAGCAGACCCTGAGCTAAGGGAGGCAGGCCTGCAATGGAAAGCTCAGCAGCACACTGCTGGCAGAAATGCACCTTTGGACATGCTCAGGAAAACTGTCCTGATGCCAAGGGGCTCACGGCAGGGAAGCCACCCAAGAGAGGGCAGCATGGCTGTGTCACACTGCAGCCACAAATCTCTGCAGCTACAGTGTCCAAATTCTTCATAAAATTTTCCAGCCAGTGACTGGAGTCATGGCTGCTATTAAACACATTAAGGCTCTGAGTGATTATTTGGTTAGCTAGCAGAAGATAAATGGGTAAAGAGGCTGGCTGCTTATTAGGGCTATCTCAGTGATTCTTGGAACTTATTTGCTTTTCAAATCAACACAGACACTATAGGCATTTATTTTCTCTGGCTTACTTCAGCATGATTTCATTTTATGAAAAAAAAAAAAATCCCACGCTTTCCAGCTATACACTGAAAGTAGAAAAAAGTGAACAATATCCCTGTAAAAGAGAGACTAGGCAATGGCTACCCTTCAAAGTTATTTAAGGCTTTAAGCCTTCATTCTCTTTTCTTTCTTTCTTCACTTTTACTTTCCGTTTTACATTTCTCCTTAGACTATGGTCAAGTAAAAAAAAAAGGGTGATTTGTATATTTGTATCTATATTGTCTAAACATATTCAAATTAAACCTAGTTAATTCATGCATCTCAACATCATGAGATTAATCTCAATGCTATAACCAACTGACACAAATATGTGTTGCATACTATTTCTTCAAGAGTCAACTGACTAAAATAAAAAGAGACAAAGACTGAAACTGAACTTCATTATAGAAATATCTGCCATGGAGAAATATCTAACCTCAGAGAAAAACATTCAAATGCCAAAGCAATAATAAATGTCAGTCTTTAAAAAATGACATAATAGGACAAGGTGATTGGATTTTTAAGTTTCCCTGTCCAAAACACAGCCAAAGATGAAATTATCAGCCAAAAGAATAGTGAAAATCACCTCTCACACACCCATGATATTGCTTCAGAATATATATGATAATTATTAGATATGTAAATCTTAACCAAAGCCACTGCTGCCATAGAAGACAGTGGAAATCGTATACCGAAATTAAAATGTTATTGAAAAAAGTAAAGGTGAGAAAATGAAATTCTATTTTTGGATATGATGGTAGACACAGATTGAGAGATAGTAAATACTCTTGCATTAGGTCTGCATCAGGTTGAAAACTAATACACAAGAGAAAACCTTCTTTGCAGGTGAATTACTGAATTCCTTTGTGGAGAAAAAGGTATCAGGGAATGCAGATAAAATAATAATGGGTTTCATTCTTTAGCTGTGCAAGAATGATTTGTAATAAACTCTGTGCATCAAAACAGGAGAGTAAAGCAAAAAAAATATGCTGAGCAAGACTTCATTTGGGCTGATCAAGACCTGCTCAAGCAAAAGAGGCAACACCCAAAAAATGTTCAACGTGAACTAGAAGAGCTTTGTTCTTTAAATACTTATCTTCACACTCTCCCAAGATTTCAAGTACTTTAATTTTACAAATTTTAATGATGATTCACAATACCTTTAGATGGTGCTTTCTTTTCTTGTTTTTCTGGCTTTTCAGGTTTCTCTTTGTGAATAGCTAGAAATAAAACCAATAATCTTAATGGTGATTAAAAAAAAAGTTTCACTTAAATGAGAAAAACACAAGTAGGCACCATTGTTATGCATGCAAAGAACGAGAAAGATTGGTTCAGCTGCTGCTGTTTGTTGTTGATGCCAAAAGATGAGATTGGAACTTTCAAAAACTCATCTGCCATCACTGAGATCTTTGTCATTGGCTGGAGGAGCAGCAGCCTCTCTAGCTCCAGTGTAATTCATGAAAGAAGATAGTCAAGAAGAGTCATATTTATATTGTGGGGTTTTTTTTCTTTCTTTAATATATTTATAGGCTGTAATTTAGTGGGTTATTTTGGTTTATTGTTATTTTTTAGCATTCTTGTTCATTACTTTAGTTAATTTCTGAAGGATTTTTCTGAACTCCACAGAACAATTAACAGTTTTTCCAGCTATGAATGATTAAGCACTATAATTAATTACAAATCTAATTGCAGTGACATTATAACAAATGTTCTTTGGGGCTTTTTGTTTGCTTTTAATTTCCACCTTACAAATTGAAATTAACTGCTCTGTAATTCCTAGATTTCTGGCTCAGGTTTCAGAAACCCAAGTTGTAGAGTTGTCACTGAGTGGTGGGTAATCTGAAATATTCTCTTGTGTGGGCTCTGATTTGTTGATTTTTTGGGATTAATGTTTGCACAGTAACTTGTCCATGGATGTGCAGAACTGATATTTGCATGGGCTGATGTGCCCTGAGGTGGCCTACAGGGATCATGTGTGTGAAAACACAGTTCCCTATTTAAGTACAGCACATGAGATTATCCTAGGAACACAAAAATGTATGCATGAGCATGGAGCTGGTGTTTAAAAAGAAAGTAAGAATTGGGGAAGATGAAGCAGTGCTAGATACCTATTTATTGGAAGAAACTATTGAAAGAAGTAGTCCTGGCCTACTCAGTGACTATGCAATGGCCCTGTGCAGTGTTTTATTTAAAATGCTTTTTTTTCCACATGGCCTTTCTTATTACCTCTGTGAAAGGGCTGTCAGGTGCCTTTTTCTTGGATGACCAGAGTCTCTTAGTAATCAGTCTTGTTGCAAGTGTTGGAAATACTTGGTGATTATCATAAAACTACACTAATCCAGACTACAAAATATATTATCTCCCTTCTCCAGAAAAAAAAAAAAACCAACCAAAAACAACATGCAGAAGGAATATTAAATGCTACTTAGTGTGTAAGACTGCAAACCTTTTTATGATTTCATTATTTTTATTCATAATATTTAATAACTCTTTTTTTTTCTCCAATCAAAGGGATACATAAATGGAAATTGAGTAGAGAATTAGCTTGGGGGTACCTCCTAATGTAAAATAAATTCTGACATTAAATAATTACCTGCATGCCTGTCCTTTTTTTCAGGTTTTTCTTGTCTTTCTGGTTTTTCTTTACTTGTCACTAGGAAAGAAAGAAAGCGTTTTATATATACATATATATATATATACATACATACATACATACATATATATATATATATATCCAAAAAAGAGGAAAAA
>VWZP01003877.1:39856-92462 GCA_013396995.1 Dicaeum eximium
TAAAAAAAAAAAAGGAAAAAAAAAAAGGAAAAAAAAAAAAAGCGGAAGAAATTAAGAATCCAAAACAATTTCACCAAGATAAGCCTTGGGATACTAAGTGGCAGAGTGTGTTACTGCTGAGCTGCCCCGTGCATATTTTCCCAGCCTACATGATACTGGAGGGGTGTGAGCAGCCAGCTCTGGCTAACAAGTTACTGCCATGGTAACATGCCTCAGCTGTTTGCTGCATCACATCATCGCTTGCAATTGTCTGTCAGCTCCAGAAGAATTTCAGAACACTGTCCATTACTAAGGCACAGCTCACAGGAAATGCTGCTGCCTGTGGATAGAAAGAGAGCTTCACCTTGGCCACCCCAAGCTCTGTCAGACACAGGTTGTAAAAACTCTGGAATCAGTCTCGGAGCATAAGAGAACCACATGTGCAAATGATACATCTGTGACTTGCCAGCTGGCCTGAAATGGATAACCAGTAATGGATAGGGATGGTTGGTAATGGATACAGATAGCTAGTAATGGACACTGGCTGAGATCAGTCCCTGGCAATGACAGTCTCAGAGCCATAATTAGATACCCAGTATGTGCAAAGCAAAACTAACATCATGACAGTGGAAACTGCATTATGCTATCCACTCCTTCACAGAGCATTTTGCACTCACTTTCCTTAGGATTTTACACTATAATTTTCCAGAAGAGGAAAAATAAGCATGTGGGCTTTAGAGCACTTCTGAAAGGACAGCTGTGAAAATGCAAGCCTAGCTTACGTCTAACTCCTGTGGAGATTTCATCCAGGTTTAGTAAAACTCCTTTTGTCTAACATGAGGAGATAAGAAACTTCTTTTACAGTACCATGAATTCCATACATGAATACAGTATACATGAAATGTAACTGGGTGCAAAAGAAGAGTGGTAGGCAATATTCAGGCTTCCACATTTTTAAGCAATATCGTGATGAAATACCTGAGAATAGGGCTGACATCTCTGACTGAGGCACTGCTAAGTGACTGAGACACTTCTAATTACTTTCTGTGTCATTAAATAACTTTCCTAAACTTCATCCCAGAAGTTGATTATAGATTAGAACAGGATGCTATTTATACTCTCCATCATCTCAATCTTGAAAAGGCAATGTATTTAATGTAGAAAATAAGTAGCAAAAATAAAGGCATGCAGTCTCTGGAGTCTCCCAGTCACACCTTAATGAAATGGACCTTAGAAAGCCACACATTCATAGTCTCGTTTTGAAATTTAATGTGCAGTCTGAAAGTAATGTTTATTAGTACTGAGAATACAGAGAATCTCTATACACAGTAGTGTTTCCATGGCAGTTTTGGCAATAGTTCACTAAATAAAACTAATAGTTCACTTCAAGGAAAAAATACCACTAGGTAGACAGAATATTAATAGTATTTATGGCGAGCTAAGGCAGTATAATTGTCATTTTTTTTCACTGGCTGTCTGAGTTTGGCTGGGATAATTTTTTTCTTCTTCTAAGAAACATAATAAAACATTAAATATTGTTTTCCTGTGGAATCAAGTTGAAGAGTTCCACAGGTTTTCCATATTATTACAGAAGTCTTAAAGATAAATTCATGTTTTAATATGGGATATTATTGCCTTTGCTTTGTCATTTTTCCAAATCCCAGAAAAGAAATTCCAATGTTATCACCATTCTATTTTCTAATAATAAATATTCATTCTAACAAACACCTCAATTTATATGCCTGCTATTAACTTCTAAAATCAGTCCTGTTAGCTCAAGGCACTTTGAATTACTTATATGAAATGGAAAAGCTGCAATCAGAGATTGTTAGAAAGGCCTAGTCAAGCACAGCTTTCAGGAGATGCACATTCACTTGTGCTCTTGGCCTGAATAAATCTTCTGTGGCTGCATATTCGGTTCTCCCTTTTCTTTTTTTTGATAATTTATTATGATCATTGGCCTGTTTGCTCTTCCAAAATGTGTTTCTTCCTCCAGCCCAAGACTTCATCAGTCATAACTTAGTGCAAAGGACATGTTCTCAGAAGAATTAAGGTGTTTTGACAAGTAGGTGCACTTCACCAAAGTTCCATTTTGCTAAAATATCCTCACAAAAGGCAAACTAGATGGTGGCTCTTGTAATCCAGAGCTAACTCATGAGTAGTGAATGAAGAGTAAGCAGTATCCTGATTCTGACTCCTACAAGAGATCTGTAATTTTTTGTTGGCATACACCACTGGGAAATTATTAAATTCTCTCTAAAACCTCTCCTTGATGTCTCTGAAATTAATCTAGAGGAATTTTTTTTTTAAAGCAGATTTCCAAAGCAGAATCTCCTCAGGGACCATTTCCAGTATGTTATAATTTACTCATTACATTTTGGTGGGCAGTATTTTCATGGACAAATAATATACTTGGATTTATTCAAGAAGAATAAAAAGGACACCTGTTTGTACTCTGGGCATTTTTTACATAACTTACTAGTACAGTAAAGACTTATTAATTAATATCTGAATATAATTTCATCTTTTCTGTACAGTGATGAATTCAAATTGTTTTTAATTCTCATTCTCCTTCCAGCTGGGTTTCACAACACCTTTTCCATCCTTAAACATTATTGGGATCTACAAGAACAGTCTAAGAGTCAATAGATTAGACTATTTTGAATCACTGATAATAAAAGAAAGAATATTAAAAGCTGAATACATACCCTTTGGGGGTTCCTTCCTCTCAATTTTTTCTTGTTTTTCAGGTTTGTCTCTGTGTGTTGCTACAAGTAATAAACAAATAAATAAACCACAACTTACAAAAAGTCTGTAATCTAGATGTATTAAGCACACTTATTATCCCATGAAAGTGACCATGGAAAAGCATTTGTAAACCCAAATAATGGATTTTAGCTCTGAGTCACAGGTACTTGCTGATGTATAGACCTTCTCAATGTCAACATTTAATTCCAGGTCCAAGAGAAATATTTTCCTTGAATAAGCCTTCAGATATTAGACTGTATTTTTCTGAAAGAAGTGATTATTCAGCAACCTCAATCTAATCTGTCCTTTCTCTTTTGGTCCCATTACACAACCATCCTGACTCTAAGATTTCTGACAGAGGAAATTATTTTCAGCCCTTGACAGCATTGCTTTCTATTCTTAACAAAAAAACGGCCAGCATATTGCTTTCTATGCTATTTCTTTTTTATTTTTAGCCGTCACTTCCGTCACAGGATGGATTAACAAGAAAACATCTCTTTTAATCAGAGTGTAACCTCAGGAAGGGCAGCTGTTCAAAACACAACCAACTCCATGTCCTGCAAGAGGCAGGCAAACATGAGTCCTTATGGACTCCTGCCCACCTCGGTCCCAGACCAGGTTATGAAATGCTTCAATCCCACGTCCCAATGATTTTATTCTTAGTAAACCCCTACTACTAAAAGACTAGCCTTTTGTAATTTCAGGGAAATATTATTTTCTTTTCTGTACCCAGATTTCTGGGGAAAAGTAAAACAAATTCTGATTAGAAGACAGTGAGCTTTATAAACAAGCACATTATGCTTTTGTATCCATTCATTTCACCAGCATTGCAGTGAATGCCATTTCACAAAAGTGCAAGCACTTTTTTGTGGGCTGAGTGTTTCCACATTAAAAAGCAGGTTCTAGTCATTAAGAAAAATCATTCAGAACCTTCAGTAAATTCATTATGTCTTAGATGTGTTTGGATTATCCAAAATTAATTTTCAGTCATAACAAGTAAATTCCTGCTGATAACAAACAGCAGTACAGTTGAAAAATATTGAAGAGACATATTTCAAAGCCTTTAAAGAATTTGGACAGCAAATTTACACTAAAAAAACAGGCTGTGAAGAAAGCAGAAGCACCAGCAACCTATTCTTGAACGAATTACAGACTGCAACTCATTCAAATACTTTAGCACCTCTAGAAGCATATCAAGAAAAAAAAAAATCTCCAAACTGAGTACTTTTTGCAGAAATTGTAGCATGCTTTTATATCTTGTGTTTGTTATTAGCAGATGCTGGCTCTATGATAAACACTTTTGTCAGTTTTGGCTGGCCCAACAGCAGAGTTTTGCAAACAATGGCTCTGTGATGGTCAATGTGAGTGAAACATGAGCTTCTGCACGTTCAGACAAAAGCTCTTGTAATCTCTATGCCAAAAAATACAGCTGAACTATGCACAACAGACTGATAATCAGAAAGTTTGGTTTTTATCCACAGGGCATCTTACTTGTGTAAACGAGATTATTGTGGGTTTTTTAAAATTTATTAAAGTTTTTCCATAGCATTCCCTTATTTCATGATTTGAGAAAAAAACAGACAACAGGAGAACAAACCAAAAAATCCCAAAGAAATCAAAACAAACAAAACACATACCCACACAACAAGCCCATAAAATGAGCCTTGAACAACACTAACTGAATTTAATATCAGTAACCTGAAAGTGCACAGAAAATCTAATTTAAATTTGTTTCACATCCACAAAATCATGCGAACAGCAAAAATGCAAGGAAATACTAATATCTGTAGAATGTTAGTATTTCCAGAACATGAAGAAGGGATCAGTTGGCCCCTTCTTGAGAAAGAAAAGTAACTCGATGTATCTGGGCAGGGAGCCTGGAATGTGGATAAGCAGAGACCAGGCTGGCATAAGCATAAGCTATTTTTCTCTTCCCAATTATAGGCTGAAGGTGATCTCTGGTTAGTTTGAGAGCCTTATCCTGAGTGTTGATATCCCCATAGCCTCAGAGGTTGCTAATCTCAGATTGTAGTGTTTATCATTGCCGCTTATGGGCACTGTCAGAGCTACGAGTTCCCTTATTTGGGAAGGGCAGGTGCTGCCAAAAATTAAAGTGTTCATGTTTCAGGGCTGTGATCACTGGCCATTTTTGACTCTTCAGTCACAAGACCAACAAAACCCACTGAAGCTTTTGATCTGACAAACTTAAATCTGATATTTCTTAGCATATTAACTTTCCCCTGAAATGTTTTCGTGTTCCACTTCATATGTAGTCACAAAAGCTCTGTCATAGAAAATATATCACTGTCTACAGATCTTTTCCATATTTTTCCACTTGGATATATTTTTCTTTGTCAAGGGCTTAATACATGCCTTTAATCTCAAGACCATAATTCTAGGTGCAAGCATTCAATTTTAGAATTAGCCAGGCTGGCCATATTTCTGGGAAACAAATTAGAGTTGATTAGATTTTATTTTCCATATTAAAAAAGAAAAAAGTCAAAAAAGCACAAGCATATAAAAATGTTTTTAAGGCTACTTGCACAGGCTTCAGCTGAAAAATGCTGAAACAAAAACTGTTCATTCAGCTTGAATTCAACTATTTTACTAGCTTTATGACACATTTTGTAATTAAAAGACCACCTCTTTTGTTACTTTTGCTACTAGGATGCTGGCAACATCCATAAGAAAAAATAATACCTAAACTTAAAAACCAAGTAGATTTATGGCAATTGTGGAAGCTACCTTTTTTTCCACAAATTAAAAGAAATTTTCTTGGACTTTGTTGCAAATACCAAAAAGTCATAAGCTCAGACCGAAGTGTTATTAGCATTGGAAAAAAATATAACACCCCAACCTAATTTCCACTAACCTAGATTTTGGAAACTGCTGAAATATTTTTGCATGCCTTTGAATGGAAATTCAGCCTGAGGCAAAAAGATGAACATGGGAAATCTCATCCTAAATGACTGGAGTGTGATAAATTTATAAATAATCTAAAATAGAAGTTTATAATGGAAAATGTTAATTTAACAATGTATTCCAAACCTAACATTGCTTTCTACCTCACAGAAAAATAAAAATAAGAAGCATCGCATATATTTGAGAAGATTTTCCTGATTTCAATCATCATCACAGATTTTATTTGCATCAAATTGAAGACACAGTGAATGGGGATGTCATTTAGTTTTTCTCTGATAAAGTTCTCGAACAAAGACATTCCAGCCTCCAAAACAGAAAGTGCAAAAAGAAGAGCTGTAGTAGGACACTACTTCTGTACCTAAGAGAAACAGAAATAGTTTCCAGCTGAGTAAGTCTTAGCTCTGCTGCTTAGTACAAAGCCAGGTGATGAGTGCAGCAAGCATGAAGCAGAGATTGCTCGCTCCAGCTAACAGAGCAAGTGCTTGTCTACACAGCAGCACTCTCAGGAAAGTTAAGATAAATGATCTAAGGCAATGAATTTAGAGTGCATTAGTCAGAGAACATAAAATCTCTGCGTAGATGCTCTCATTTGGAAGTAAAACAACTTTAGATGGCCACAACTTAATTCTTCTTGAAGGAATGCTGAAAAAAAAAAGGAGTTGGTCTGGAGAAGGGCATAGAGTCCAGGTCCAAATACATAATTTAAGGAAACTACAGCTGTGTTGCCATCTCTACCATGTCCTCCAGTTTAAAATTAATGCATGCATAGTTGTAGTTGTACCTTGAGAAATCGGGCTAGACAGATTTGTCTGTGTGCAAAATATGTCCTTTAATTTATTAACTTGCTGAAATTATGTGGGTTTCTAGCATACTAGGATTTGTATGGTCTAGCTCTATTTATCTATTTAGCTGTCTCAAATACTTTGTCTTCCAGCTACAGTAAATTAACCATCATTATATTGTTTTCTTACATACCTCACTCCAACAGTAATGTATTACTGAAGTGATTTTGGGAAAAAAACACACAGTAAATCAACCTTTTCCCATTCTTTCTCAATGCCTGTTTTAATTAGAGATATTTCCCAGAAATGCAGGAGAATTAATTTCACTGGTAAGATCAGTTTTCCATGAAAATCCAAAATTGTCGTTGGACCTTCCATTAGACAGAACTTCTGTACTTACATATATTTTTATCCCAATATTTTTTATCATTGTTCTTACTTTTTGCCAAAACAATGCATAATTATCTCTTATTGGTAGTAATAGTAATAACAATTATACCACCTATTTCTTAAACAGGCTCCAGCAGCAACTCAGAGTTGCTGCAAAATCTCTCTAGAGCACAATATCTAGATGCTCAGGAGAGGGGTGTACAGGAAGATAATCAATCTCTTGTGTCTCTGCTGGCTGATCAAGCTCCTGGTCATGCAGTCCAGGTGCCACTGCATTTGTGAAATTACCAATACCTCAAATACCAAATTGGAAAGACCCTAATTTGCAGTGAATTTGTGCTTATGTGTACAGGTTATCATCAAATAATTTGATTTCAGGGCTCTTAAGCATGACCAATGGCTTTGTGAAATTGTTTCTCAGAGTATTTCTTCTTTCCAGGATTAAATTTGCTACAAAAATTGAAATAGAGATTATTGCTAGTAGTTTATCAACATATTTAATTAAAAGCAAATTTTAGTGCACTAGTTTGCCGGGCTCACAATACTGTTTGAATCTTTTAATTTCAGTCACTTCCATCTGGGATTTTTTATTCATTATAACCATTCCTCATATTTCACTTCAATCTTTCAAAAATGAGGCTTATAGATTGAACTCCTTTGTAAATTGTGGGACTTGTACTCAGAGGATTTGACTATTCAAAAAAATATAATTCAATTACTTTTAAAACTCTAGTGTTCCCACATGTTGGGCAGAGAACAGAAATGTTTTTTCCATTTCCTGCTATTAAAAATATTCATTTTACTTTTGGATTTTTTTCTATTAAAACAATTAAAGACTGTATTTGTACCTATTTCCTGACGGTACTTTAGAAGGTAACAGTAAAATTCCCTACAGGATTCATGGCTTTATCACACTGTAGACAGAGGCCAGACAGAAAGTTTTGTTGTCATTGTTCCTCCTATGTACAAGTCACATTCTTGGGATTAAACATAAAAACAAAATATAGGAAAATAAAAATGTGGTTTGTGCTTCAGCAAGTGATTGTATGACTAGAGAGTCCATTATCAGGCACATAAATAATGGGACTTAGCTAATGACACCTGAACACTTTTTTTTCTGGTGTCTTATAATTTCTATGTAAAAATTTCTGCAATGCAAATATTGTTTTGTGTAAAGAAATGCTCTTTTGTACAGATGAAATGGTACACAAGAGGCTGCTTTGGTCAAGATTGGAACATTTGTGTTTTTAGATTACTTTGCTTGAAAAGACCTTAACTGGGATCCTTGCTAACGGATCTGAGTTCATTATTACCTGGTTTGCCCACTGGTATCCTAAAAAATTCATTTTGATAAAACATTAAGTAGTTGGGAAACAATTCTAGCCTGTCCAATGACCCTGATTAGCACAGAAGTGGAGGTGAAAAATACTATAAAAACATTTTACAGAGGTGTAAAGTAGTATAAAACCACACTAAGAAGACACATGGAAATGAATATAATTGCATGAGAGAGGGTGTATGTGTATACACAATATTTTTAATAAGCCTCCTTCTTACTTCTTCCTGCCAATCTCAAGCTGAGCACCAGTGTATTAGGGGGATGCTCATGAAGCTTTACATGGCCCAGCCTTTGTGGCAAAAAACCTTCAGATATCCCAGGAAACACCCTTGTTTATATGACCTCTGGAAACCAGTCCAAACCAGCTCCTCTGTGCATGTTTGGAAAGTGCCAGTCACAGGAGATGAAACAGTCTGAAAAAGAGCAGGTTCTTAAAATGGAAGTTTCTCTTATCTCTGATACACACCTGGCTCACTCTTAACTACAACTTCCTAACTTGGATGGCACCCACTGGCCTATAAATTTGCTTTTTTCCTTGCCCAACACACTTCATGCCTTTTGCGCCAGAGGAAGTTCATCAACACTCAACTTTCTTGCACCTTTGCTAGAAAAAAGATTTCTGGAAAAGTTTGGGCAGGAGAATCTTATTATGAATGTGCATTTTCAATGTAGCTACACAAGCATAAAATTACAATATTTTGTTATTGCTAAGGTATACATGAATTTTTGATCATTTGCAGTCTGTGCCAACTGATCTTTGAATGCTTCTATGGTACAACAGGAATAGTTAACCAAGTTAACAAACAAAAATTATGTAGTTAATGAAGACACTGTATGTTACACAAATATATGCAGGCAAACACACAAAAAAACCAGTTACCTTTCGCTGGTGTTCTTTTTTCAGGTCTCTCTGTTTTCTGTTTTTGAATTTCTGAAAAAAAAAGTGCAATGCAGATTTGTCAATACTAAAATAATTTTCACACACAAAAATATCAGATGCATTCTCATATTAAAAAAAAATTGAAAATGCCTAAAATATTATGGCTGCACCATGGATATATCACCTGCATAGTCAGAGTTATGCACAGTATAGTTCAATTTGANTCACAACATTAAGAGTCCTTAATAATTATGGTTTTAATTGAGCCATAGAATTACTTTTAAAGGCAAGAATAGATTTTGCAGATCTGTAATAGCTATACAGTAACACATGTTGGTCATGATTCAGAAAAGCATGATTTACCAAACATTTTTTTTATTTGTCTTGAGCTGTTTACCAAGATTAGTATCTTATGTTTTCCAAATTACCTTTGGAAGGAAAAAATGTTCTTTTTGTTACATTTTCTAAAATTTTTAAAGCTCGCTTACTAAATTTGTATCTCCAACACACAATAAAAGGTAGGCTCAATGTTATATAGAAACTACAGAGATAAAAACTTCCCAGGTTAGGGATTGTTGTCTTGGAGAATGATTCATTTTGATCATGCTGTACACCAAGAACTGAGAACTGTCTTTTTAGAGGAGGAAGGTGTACAGTATTTATCTGCCCTTGTTATGGCATTCCTTTTGAGTGAAATTTTTCAGCTGTAATATTGATATTAAATTACTGCTCTATACCTCCTTATAAATCTTTTTTTCTACTGTTCTTATTGTGCCAAAACCAGGATAATATAAAAAAAAGGTAAAATGTTGAATTTTTGAAAAAGCAAACCAGAATTAAATCAAATGTGTGTATCCCTCTTCGCACACGGATGTATAAAATTTAAAGGCCATTTATTACAGCTGTGCACTAAGGTCATTAAGACTGTACAGGGTGCCTGGGTGTGCACATATTGTGCACATATTTCCTGCAGTAGGAAACCCCTCTAAAATACTGTATGAAATTTGTTTTTGACAAAAGCAAGTGCAGGTCTCACTAGACTCAGTGGGAGGTGCCTTCTTGTATTTCAGTATTACCTGTGGTCTGCAGGGTCTAAATAACAAGAACACTGACCCCAAAATTAATCCTGCAAAGGAAAAGTTATGCATATTGCATCTCAAGTCTAAGAAGCTACTCTAATGCCTATTGAAGATAACTGAAATATTTCACTTACAACCTTAGTTATTTTCTCAGGATACACATTGCCGAAGAAATCCAGTAGGAAATGGAATTTTCCCTTCCCAGATATTTATATAAGTCCTTGAAAATAATGCAAAATTGTATAGTATTTGGCATCTGAAATAATTATTGTGTGTGGTTTGCAAAAACATAACTATTCTATGGCATCAGGCTATGTTGTCTTCAGATAGAGAGAATATTATTTCACTGAGATAAAGAGTAACAGAGGGTAAAATACCTCACTGTTAACCATTAATGTATGGAAATATAACTAAGCTAGAAGAAGTTTTTATTCAGTTTTCATCTTGCTCTTTTCAGACTGGGTGTGCAGTTCATTTATAGTTATACAAACCTCAAAGGGTGAAAATAGGAAGAAATATACTCTACTCATTTACTGTATTTCAGCTGAGCCTGGATTATTTTTTCTTTCAAATACGTGAGGATATTTTATTTCTATCCTCTGAATCCAACAATTCTGAGTTGCTGGATTTTCAAACTTTTCCCACTTGTTTTGCTTAAATGGCTACATAGTCTAGTTTAAATAGCGTAAGTGATAGGAATGGTGCAAGACCGGAAGAGATGGAAGACTGCTCCCTAATTCTGGGCACATCTGAGCAATTTTCCATGCCACTGTTCCAGACTGCCTCCAAGCACTGACTCAGGGGACCTAAAGAAAGCTGAGTCACTTCCTCTGCCTTGTAACATGCAGTGGAGACATACCTCCCCCAGTTCAAGAGGTCACCCTACATACAGAGATGAATATGAATAAATCATATTCTTCAGGCAGAGTCACTTACACAGACACATACTCCTTGCTTGCTTCAAAATGCCTCAGCTCTGCTGCATTTCTACCATATATTACGTGTCTCACTACAGAAAACAGGCTTATTTTTCTTGAAGAAATAAGTATAAAATAAGAATAAATCTTTGTTATTTCAAATAAAAAAAACCCTTAAAATTACTTTTGATTTAGGGAATTTACTGCTAGTTTGACTGCAAAATATATATGGAGCAATGACTCTAGTGCTGGTTATTTAAATCAGGCTCACACTGTATCAGCGGTGAAGCTTGCTTCAAACAAATATTCCAGTAAGTTGCAGAAAAAGATACCTTTTTAGACAGCCATACTGAGAATCTCATCTAATTTTCTGCTAAAATTAGGATACCACACATCACAAATAAACATACACTAATTCCTAGAAGTGAAGTACATCTTCTTAACACACAAGTGTGTGCATATATGCTTTTACATACTGCAATGTGTCCCATCATTAAGGTCTCTTCACAAACTTCCCATTACAGTCTGAACCATCATAAGAAATTGCAGCCTGGATCACATCAATTCTGCTACATTATATCCCAAATTTTCCCAGTACAAATAAATCTAGTCTCAATACAAGCTAAACTGGATTACAAATTTACAAAAGAGAAAATGGTAAGTATTTGCTATCTTCAAAGTATTTAAAATCAGGAAACACATTAGATTACTGGAGATTTTTTGTTGTTGTTTTATGAGAGTCCTGATACTCTCTGCTTCATCTTTTATGACAAATAGCTTTAATTTTGTAGTAATCACATCATATCTTATTGCTGAGTTGACAAAGTGGTTGTAATATCATAGAAGACTTACATGGCCAGTTTAAAGCATGCAATTCATCTCTATCTATGCGACACATTGTTAATAAATCCTAAATATTTCGAATTCATGTTTAGAAAAATGACAGAATCAAGCAGCAGCAAGGATAATCTTTGTCACCACAGCAACCATCCAGATTCTTTATGAGATGACAGCACAGTTTATTAAATTATTGTAAGGGAGTATGTATTTTAAAAGCTGTATTTCACTGTTTGTTTTCTTAAATTATTAGGCAGCCATGAAAATTATCTTTCCCCTTGTGTTGCTTTGGTTTTGAATAGACACGTGTTTCCTTACATATGGATACTGCTTGATGCTAATTTCTCTAGACCTCAGGTCTTGTGCAGATATACAGAAGATACAGGGTGATTTTTTAAAATGGGTCCCAGAAGGAAAGCTAGGAATCTTCTCACAGACCATTTTAAGATGCTGAAAGGGGACACACTCAACTATATTGATGTCAGGCTGATTTATCTATGTCCTGTTGACCCAAAACAGACCTTAGCAGTCAGCTGAGGATCAGTACTGCAGGCAGCTTTACTGGAAATCCCTGCTGAACAGCAGAGTCTGGGCAGCAGCTTCCCCACCCCTTGCCCAGCTAATTTTCATTAACAGCAGTTGATGATGTCTAACAAGAGCACAGCACTGGCTGTGCACTCCAGCTCCAGGAAGATCAGGATGGGAGAAAATCATTTCAGTCCCTTGAATCTGTGTGAACTAATGGGCCAGCACTGTGCAGCTTTACATCAGTGTGAATGAAGAGCACTGCCCCTCATGCTAGGGCATGAGGAGATTCTCCTGGTTCCCTTCTTTGTCTACCTTAAGTTTCTGATTTTGATTTTTTGTTATGTCCTTTTGTATAGCATACTAAAATGGATAGCATTATTCTCTGCTATTTTAATTTTATTGTGTTAGAATAGCATCTATGAGCCTTAACCTACATGAATTACCTTAGGTACCACATGGAGCTATAACACAATATAAATATCTCATCTCTGTAACACAGGAATTCAAACTTTGAGGGATGTATTTCTTCTCTTACTGGAAAAGCACAGCCTCGCATCTTGCTTCATTAGAGGATAAAATGGTGAGTAGCATTCTGGAATTGTTAAAATAGCACCTACACCTCACCCTCCGCTGAGTTTCTATCCTACAGATGAAATACACCTTAAAAAAGATCCCCAAAACCATATTAAAAATGTCCATGATATAGAGACAAAGTGAGAAAAAAAAGAGTCCCCATTTGAAACACAAGAATGCTTTACACAAGGTAACCCAGAAAGTCAGCAAAAGAACTAGGAATTTACCTCTGATCCTCATATTCAACATTACCCTCCATGTTTAAAGCCAGCCTGTTTCTACTTAAATACTGCAGTGAAGAAAGAACATAGTTTTAAGATATCTAGTGTTTTAAAGGTATAATTAAGCAGATGGAATTTGCTATGAAAGGAGAATAGATTTTTTCCCTAACAAATTTTACCAGCTGGTCATCTTTTTGATAATCTGTTACAGGTAACACAGCAATATACACCTTCAGTGCTTTGACATTCTCTCTCTTATAAATATCTATATATGAGGAAAAGGAAAATGAGTCCAACTCAGAGTCTGGTGAGCCAGAAGTTAATAATTTGCTTTTGAGCAGTCAAAATCCTTACAGATATTGCCAGCAATTTAGTGAGGCTATATCCTTGCTAGTTTATCAAGCCTAATTGGTAGCAGGCATCTGATTATCCTGAAGAGCTGATGGAAACAGATATTGAGGGCAAGGCCAGAGTGAATAGAGTTAAGAGCTTGAGAAGATGAGAGAGATGTCATTTCTAATGTGTTTTTAGATGTTGTCTGTGTGAAGAATTGCAGTCAGCTCTCTTGCTGTTGGTATCCTCAGGAGAAATTTGCAATTGTGCAGCTGATGTCTATTTTTAATCTAGATAGTACCAGCTGGTGAGGGTGACAGTTATCCTTGCAGGGCTAGGAGGAGAAGAAAGGAAGCTGTGCATTAGAGCAACTTCTATCTAACTACTAATACATCAAGTAGCTGTACTCTACAGGCAAAAAAAAAAAACAACAAAACAACTCCCTAGGTCCCTACCAACTTCCCAGCAGCACAATCTTATCCCCAGTGTTTTCTTAGATCTTGCCCTGTTCTGGAGACTCATAGCAACTTCAGGGTGGGGTACCTAAGAACTTTTCCACTTTTCCTGAAGCCATGTGTCATAAGAGCTTCCTTGAAAATGGAAAAGGGGACAAGTTGCTCTTATCAATGAAAATGCTGAACAGTTTGTGTACTCATCCACAACATGAGGAACCAGACCACAGTGCCTGTTAAATATGATTTCAGAATTTTTTTATCCACTTCTTTGGAAATTACACCTAAAAGTTAGAGTTAGAATAAAGGTTTCTTCTTTTGGGAAGGAAAGGGAAAGGGAAGGAAGGGAAGGGAATCCTCATTTTAACAAGACAAATGGAACTTGACATCCCTCCAAAACCAAAATTATTATTATTATTATTATTATTATTATTATTATTATTATTATTATTATTATTATTATTATTATTATTATTATTATTATTTTGAGTTTTGTTTTTCCTCTGGTAAGGTTTCCATTTGAAACAGAAAAGCAATATCTTATCAGAAAGGTTTTTATAGGGAGGGAGGTACTTGCAATTATCTTTGACTAATTGTTCTGTAAGCAGCACTGGCACTCTTCAGGGAGACCATATGCACAATTTTATGGTGGAATTTTAATGACTGGGCTTTTGAAAGAACTGAAAATGGAAGATATTAAAAGTTTTCAATCCTAAACATTTTAACATAGGATTAAATATTTTATTCTTAATGTATATAAAGATGTTAAGGCTGTGTTTTTCATTCCCAGACAGCAGTCCTGTACCTTTAAATTCTAAAATAAAAAAAAAGAATGCTACTTGCACTTTGAATAAAATCAAAAACCAAAAATCAAAAATCAAAAAGAAAGACAACCTCTTTACTCGAATTAATCAGAGATAGAGCCACACAATCAAAACCAGTTGAACAGGAAATTGTCTTGACATACTTCTCCTTATGGATGCCAGATGCAAAGATGTTACTGGTCAAGTGGTAAATGATGTTTTTCATAGACAATTTTATCAGTCTGCATTTAATTGAGTGTAATTTTCTAAAGAAAAAAATGCAGACAAGGCTTGTAGACCTCTTAGAGCAAAATTATATATACAACTATACCTAAAATCTCCAATCTTGATTAGCATCAAAGAAATCTTTTTCCATACAAATCCATTTAATTGTTGTTTGATTGGGTTTTTTGGTTTTGTTTGTTTGTTTTTGAAAGGTGTTAAAAATACAATAAAAAAATCACAGACTCAGTTACTCTACCAAGATTTCAAAAACATGAACTCTGCAGATTCTACCTTACTGTATTAGTAAATAGTCATTCTTTGACAAATTCAATCACTTTTGGATCCAGTCAGTTTTATTTTAGGGATTTGGTATGCTGAAGAGAGAAGTTTCTGTGAGTCATGAGCATGAGCTCCCTTTGCTACAGCCTGTGCTTGGCACAGCAGTAGCCGTGAAGGGATCTGGGTTCACTCAGAAATATGCAAAACCCCCAGTTTTGTTGCTGTGGGTTTAACTGAGTTTTGGAAAAGTTCTTCATTTTCCAGATCAGGCACAGCAGACTCCAGCCAGTGAGGATCTGCTTAATACCCTCTCCTCTCAGAGTGAGAACCTCCCCAGAGCTCCATTACTGGGGCACAAATTAAGATTTCCATGAAGATTGCATGAATATCTTCACTTAAGGTTTTCCCTGATTTAAGAGGATAACTTCAACAGCTGCAAAACTCTCTTCTACACTTCTGCCCAGGTTCCTTACTAGCCTTGTGGCCCAAAGTTCTCTCTTTCTCTTCTAAAATATAGTTGGTGAGTTTGGATTGAAAATTTTCCACTCAAGTTGAAAACAAATCACTATTCTGCAAAAGGCAAAAGAACTATAATTTAACATCCCTGTACCCATGTGGTATATTGCCTTTTTTCATCTGCATAATAGGGAAAATATTTTCTTTCTTTTATAAAATGCTGTTTTATAGTGGATATGCTATTGCTGTGTTGATCAATGTAAGTAAAACCAGATGAAATTGTTAAAAGGACATTAATAACAGAAGTGGATGCCACAAAAATGAAAAATGCAAAAAATACATATTTGGAAAAGCAGTTTAACATCTGAGAATTGAATCAATCAATGATTTCCATCTTTTAACACAGAGTGCACTTTACAAAAAGTTATGAAAAATGCCTTATAGTAAAGTGTAGCCTAGGGAGACAGCAAAAGCCTTTTAGTGAGACCTTTAATAGTAACTCATATACAAAGAAGTGAACATTACCATGCAGCAACATAACAGAAATTGAATTCAGAAGGCATTATCAGTACAAATGGGTATATACACTTTAGGAATGAATGAAACTGTGGAATTTTTTTTTAAGACACATATATGACAACTACACTGGGAACACAGTTTTCAGGTTGCATTTATGGTATTCTGAATTTATTTTCTCTAGCTCACTTCCAAACTGTCTGTAGCCTTGGGTTCACAAGAAGTTGTAGATGGATTACAGCCATGCAAACACTATGCCTGTTCACTGGGGAAAATGCTTGGAGTATGGAGAGCTCCCTTGGGAAATTATAACTATATTTTTAACAGTTCTGATATACTTCCTGAGGCATTTGCACTGGTCACGCTAGGGCAGCAATAAGGACTTCTGTCCCTTCCACTGAGTCAGCTGGGCTTTTGGTCTAATCATACATTATTAGGTACTTTAATAGTTAAAAACACTCTGACACACATGATAAATTGTAAGACTAATAACTTAAATATTTGTCAGTATGTTGTCCCTACCCTGCCTAGGCACTGAGAACAGTTCTTTTTAGACTTGTACAGGCTGTCATATCAAAACTACTTTCAAATCCAAATTACTAAATCCCCTGCCTTCTCTAAGCAGGTTGTTCCTTCCTCTCCCCTGTCCCAGGCAAAGCTGTTGTGTATGTTTACTTGATCACTACACCAAAAGGCTTTTCAGGAAATTGTTTGGTCTGAGAACCTTTCCTTTTGGGAGCACTTTGTTTGTTAGCACAGATAAATAACCTGATGTGAACAAGCCAATAGACTGTGCTGAATAAATTTTGACTGGCCTAACCTTGGTGTGGAGAAGGGGTTAATGGGAGTGGGTGTCTGGCATCAGGTCTGGGGGAGCTGCACCTTGGCCGGAGCTGCCAGGGTGAGTCAGTGTCACTGACCATCCCCTCGGAGCCTGACATGACTTTTAAGAGCACGATGTGTCTTCAGCATATTAATAACCAGCCTAATACTCTGGCAATGACACTCTCATTTGAGCTGAAGACAGATGGATAAGGTGCTTTGCCAAAAAGTTTATTTGTCTTTTACAACATTTCTTGCTACCTTTAACAGAAATTTCTAGTCTCTGTTGGCTTTTTGGTGTAATCTATGATTTTTCAAATCACATTTTCCTAAGAAAAACGTCAAAAACCCGTTTTTCTGTCTCATATATAGGCTAACTCACAGAAGATTAGATCCATCTCTACCTGAAGGAAATATTCTGTTGACTGTCGGTAAGAATAATCTTATGCCAATAATAAAACTTTTTGTTAATACAGAGATGGACAACTGTCATGATTGTACTTTATTTACTTCCCTGCTTTTTAATTGAATAGTATTTATTGAAAATAAAATTGTTTTCAGTTTAATAAAGACCTTTTTAGGCATGGTTGTCAATGTTGTAATGTTTGCTCTTCTTTACTATTTACAGATCTTTATTTCCAATTTTGTGTTTTCTTAGCTCTTTTCCAAACTCACAACTTGGAGGCCAATAGTGTCCACAAAAAACCCGAACAAACAAAAAAAAACCCACTTTGTTTTTTATAGCAATAATTTCTATTAAAAACATGCAGGCATTCAGCTGTCAAATAGAATGTGTCTCTAAAGGTGAAATTAACCCTGAAAAAATAAACAAGATCATCAGTCATAAATCTTATAGGAAAAAAAATGAAACTAAAAGCAAATTCAGCCTGAAAGAAATAATTAAACTTCTCTGTCTTTTGTGAAAATGCCTTATAGTTTTTGTATGTTGAGAATATGCATTGTTAAAGACTGCAAAGTCCCCTCCAGAATAATCTTTCACTACGTTCACTGAAGAATACTGCTTTGCCAGACAATATTAAATGTTCATTCTTTTCCAATTATTGAAGATAAATATTAGTGATAAGACTTGGACTGGCAAAAATAATTGCAATAAAAAAAGGTGCTTGAGAGATATTTTCATATCTTCTAAAGGATTCTGAAACTGATATTAATCCCATTGCCTGTGGAAGCCCATTGTCATTACTTGTACTTCTATTATCTTTGCTTTTAATTTATATCTCTAGGAAAGTGATCTTTGCTTTCTTTGGGATCATAATTATGATTAGACTTTTCTTCTTTCATGGGTAGACAATGTCCTTGCCCATCCCCTTGAATTTCTTTCCAATGTGCAATTGTATCATGATACCAGCAATCTTATTTTTTCAGTTACTATATTCCACTACAAAGTAACTTTCATGCAAACATTTTAGCTTTCATGAAACCTTCTAGTCTGCAAAGCAAAAGAGTGAAGGCTTGTCCATTCACAAAAAATAGACATGGAGATTTTTCAAATATTTTCATTCTATTAATGAATACCACAATAACTGTGAGTTAGATCCAATACAAATACTTAAATATCAGGCAAAGCAACCATAGTGTACATTTCCTAAGTGAAATTTGAGAGAGATTTTCTGTAAAAATATGAAAAATGTCAATCTGTTCATATTCTGGAGACAGCAGTAGTGTACTGCACAGTCCCAATGTTTTTTGTTTTTTTTTTCTTGTTTAGAATGTTCAAATGCCAGTATCACCTAAAGAAGGATCCTTCATAAAGCTATAGATAAAATTGCTGCTCAGAGTAGAAAGGATTTTGATGCAAAAATGGTTCTTTACATGTAGGCAGAAGAAACTCTATAACCAAAAAATTTTGTTCTAATTTCATGGATCAAAGTAACATTTCGACACCCAAAAATCTCCAGACCTATTTGTATAGATGGCCCTCTTTTGGGTCGAGCCCTAACAGTAGCAACATGAAGACAATCACCAATGCCATGTCTTGTTTTGTTTTGTTTTGTTTTGGAAAGCTTTTCTTAGAAGTCTTGGAAGTCATGGAAGTCTTATTTATAGACCATGTAAATGACAGCACAAATTAGTTGAGAAAAGCATCTTGGAGGGATCTGTACCTTGTGCTCAGGGGAACAGATTGTGATGTTTGTGAGAGTGCTACCTGCAGGAGCTCACCTGAGCCCAGCTCACCTCCCAGGGCTTTGCCTTCTGCACTCACGAGCTTTAGCTCTGGGAGAGAATTTCACTGTGCCTAAGCAGAAAAGCTGTTCACTAGACTACACCACAGAGCTCTCAGAAAATTTCTGGTTAGCCTTAGACCCTGGCAATTAAGCTCTTTGATGTTCCTACAGTTTTAAGAGAGGTCTGCAGAGAGACAGAAACAGCTCTGAGGGGCTGAGAGGTGCCTGTCACTGAGGAGACACATGCAGCACTCTGCGCTGGCATTTCCAAGGGACTCGTGGCTTCAGGCCACATATGTTGTATTTCTGTAGCCCAGTAAAAGAGGTGACAAAATCGAGTATAAAGAAGGCCAAATCCTGTCTGCCAGGATGAAATGGAGACCTCCAGTCATCTGGAGATGAAAAGTTATTTGAGGATGCTGCTATGTGAAAGCTTATGGCACTGCTTATGACAGAAAAGGGTGTCTTCAGCAGGTCCATCAAGAGAAAGGGTTTTGCAGGGAGGCAAGGATGAGAATGCTTATACTCTAAAAGACAGAGGGAGAATCTCAAGCACACATCCAGGAAGTGGAAAAGCCCACTTAAAATTCATTTTACTGTTCAGGCAGTTTGAATTTAGGCCTTTTCACATCTGCATGGCTGCATTATCTTGCGTTTCAGAATAATTAACATAACAGATCTGGAGAAATCACCAGCTTCTTGTCCATTTCCCTTATACCAAAGATAGAAGACCCTCTCAGGATTCATGTCCAGAGCCAGGCTGTGGGCTTTGAATAGTGAGGAAAACATTGCCAGCCAGCAGTTAGATACTCAGCTCCTTGGATGGAGCAATTTTAGATCCAAATAACCATATCATCACTTCCAATTGCTTACAATTTAAGCAGCCTTCAGCTTGTTTAGAGGACTTTTCCAAATTCTGTTTCTACAGCTTCGTGTCCCAATGCAATGGGTAAGGCATATGCCACTGATTTCCAGAGAAGAAGGGATTGCAATGCTGACCATGATGCTGTCCATAGTGTTTTTATGGATTATGCCTTCCTAGCCATGAATTGCCAGCACTTTCAGCCTGGCCCCTCCACTGGCCCATGGTGAGCAGGCACATTCCACTCACGTACATCCTTACCAACAATGTGCTACAGCTTCAGACTCTGTGCACCTTCTGTGAAATTAAAAATGCACCTGTCTCTATGGGAAAAGGGACAGGGTGATGCTGAAGGTTTTACAGTTCTTACAGATTAAGTAAAGAGATGGAATCTTTTCTTATACTGTCTGTAAGTTTTCCTAACACAAGGAGTCATTAACAGAAACATAACTGGTCCTGGTCTTCAAGCCTATTAATTCCTTGGATTGCAGATTGAGACTGACAAATTATTTCATTAAATAGAAGCCTAATGCAGTTCCATTTAACTTCAGAGAAAACAGGATTGCAATCTCAGAAGCAAATGGGGTGATAGATTCTTCAATATGGGCATTTACCTCCTGAGAAGTTGGTGGATACCAAATTCAGTTCACACAGGGCTGCTTACACAACCTACTATTCTTGAGCTTTGGTCAATAGGGAGAAAAAACACATCCTAGTATTGAAAAGCTTTACATTCTATCATCAGTAATTCCAGCCTTTTAATACATTTGCATTTTTATTTAATAGAAGTTGAATGTAAGTTTTATGCTTCAGCAAAACAATTTCAATATCCATAAAGATTACAATATAAATCCTACTTCCTTCACTTGTCTGCTTTAAAAAAAATCAGTGATAACTAAGTATTTTTTTTCAGAAGATTAGGATGCAGTCCTTTCTTTAGGGGCCTGTGTTGGCTTCAGGTAAAATGCTTGACAGTACCTCATCATTTTCTCACTAATAATACTTTACATATTATTATTCCTGAACTTTATTTATATCTAGACATACATATAACTCCTTGGCATTAACAGAAGTCCCACAAGCATGACAAGGATATAAATAAATTTTCTGTAATTCTATTTTTGTATGATTTATCTGCCATGTAACTATTGCCAGAATTTATATCACAGACACAGTTAATTCTTAAAATGATTACAAAATATTTTCCCTCTATTGTTAAGCAACTGACCAACCTTTTTTCAGGGAAGGTTCCACTTCACCTAAACCAAGAGAAAAAAACAGGTATCAGAGAAAAGATTAAAAAAAAACCAACAAACCAACAAAACCAAAACAAAACAACACAAAAAACCAACAATTTTTTTCATGTTGGCTCATTTTATTTCAAAAAATAATTTTTCTTCTTTATATGCTAAATGCCAAGCATCTATTCTGAGATTTTGGTTTTTTCATAAAAAATCTATCTTGCCATAGAGTTTTGGGTTGATAAATATGAGGTGCAGTAGTAACTAGGGAAATATCCAAACGTCTATTTGTGCTTCTGAATATTAACTTGCCACTACAATTGAAAATTTGCTTTAGTTTATTCATGTTTCCACATTTTAAGGAAAGGCTCATTGGTATATAATTTCATATATACTTCATATAAAGTATATATGAAATTTAGCAAGATTGTAAATCTAGCAATGCTTCCAGTGAAACCCAAGGCAAAAAATAATCCATTTAAATGTAACTATAAGCACTTGATTGCTGCAATATGTTATTGCACCTTCATGTAGGACAGGGAATTTGAAGGAGTGATCCTGAATGACTGGCTAGTGTGCAGCCTCAGCTGCACTGACTACAGCACAGAGTGGGCAGAGTGCTCAAAGCAATTAATTTTTGTGGTATAGTGCAGGAGGATGCCTTATTGCCTATTCACACTACTGGTTGATAATGAAATTTCACCTGGCAAAAACACTGCCAGAGCTAAAGTTTCCAAATATAGTGAACATCAGATCCTGAATTTTTGTCTGTCAGGTATTTGATGATTTTTCCTACTGCCATTAACACTTAGACACTTGAGTGTTGAAATGCTAAAAATGCACACTGATCAAAATTTACCAAGCTCTCTAGTTTTCATCCTTTCTGTTTGTCAACCTTAGGAGAGACTGGCTTTCTGCTAATTATACATCATATCTCAGAATAGGATGCCCAATTCACAGACTCACGGGTAGCAGCCTATCTATTAGCATTCATATACGATGCTAATATAAAAAGCTCATGCACATATTTAAAAGGTAAACACTTGGTAATATCTCAGGTAAACACTTGGTAATTCTGAACAAATGGGTAGAAGTCAGTTTCAGTACATGTCGCTTTTTAATTATATTCTGGTGTAGCCAAATGGAATATAAAATAAACTACCATGAAATGAAGATGTCACTCCTGCACTTTTCGCTTGTCAGAATGACCAATATGATGTGACACGGTGATCCACTACTGGCTGTGAGCAGTCTCTGCTCATACTGGGGAACTAACTTTTTTTTAAATTTTATTTTATTTTTATTTTATTTTTTGTTAACAGAAGGAGAGTTATTTCCAAAATCAAATAGTAGTAATTTACTTTCATGTATCTGATTATGTCAGATGAAGAATGGTACCATGACAGAACTATGATTTCTAGCAAACTGAATTATTTGCAATAGACCATCCAAAATCTGTAAGTTTCATTGAAATGTTTTTTGGTTTTTTTTCAATATATTGCCTCCATCATCAATATGTCAAATTAAAAAAAGTTCTAAATTTCTTGATGTATCTTGTATACTTTCCAGGGTTCTTTAGATTCTTGCTGAAAGAAAATAGTTATTTCCATTCTCTGAAGCAATATCCTGATGTATACTTTGGTGGTGGCTTTGAAGTCATACATAAATCAGTGCTCTTTTCTTCAAGAGGTACTAATGGTAATATTTAATTTGGACAGCTTTTCTGTAATAGTACATTAACATGAGATAAAAGCTAACAAAGAGACCAATTTACTGATTGGAATAGCCAGTGGAATAGCTTTATTAGCAACAATATTTGCTTTTCCTTTTGTTTGACCTTCTTGTCTGTGATGTTAAAAGCTGAGTAAGCCATTTCAGTGCGTGTAAAACAGCAGTTAGAGCAGTTACAGAAGCCTTTACATTACAAATACCTTCATCACTGTCATCATCATCACTCCATACGATGTCAGACAGTAAAGAAAAAAAGCCATAAATCCAATCAGAAGACTCTTCCAGTGTCTCATGAATGATTCTCAGTGGTTCTGTGCTGAGCTTGTGAACAGATCTTCCTGAGTGCAGAGTTTAAAACAAAAGCGATTTGAAAAAAAAACCAAACCAAACAACTCCCTCAGTAGTAAAAGTTAATCTTCATCTTATACAGGACTAATTATACGACCTCTTTTAGCAGGAACAAGGACTGTGCATGTTAATTTTTATTATTCAAGCATTTGAGGACAGCTCTCCTTCCTGTGCAAGACTGGCATAAACGGTATCTTACTGTACTTGCTGTTCACAGAGTGATTAAGCACCCAGTGTATAATTTGATGTTGTACTCCAAGTTCTGCCTTTCCTTCTGAGGCTTGGTTGGGCAAAATATAAGTATAGATTCATTCTAATATTCTTCATTTTAGATAATCACTTCATTTCAGCCCAGTTTTTAGTCTGAATTAGATCCCCTGCCTCTTGTTGCCCATCTAGGATTCAGTCCCACTCATGTCATATCTCCCTGCTGAGCTCCTTCCTCCACACAAGTTCTGGCTGAAGAAATTGCTGAGCCTCAGATTAACTACACAGACAGGTCACATCTTTGTCATGGACCACACACACTGCATGGGAAGAAGAAAGCTGTGCAGAGTCAGGCCAAGATTAACCTGAGTTCAGAATAAGCAGGGATGCAAATCCAGACCGTGGCACAGAGACAGCTGTTTTCAAACACATACTCCTGTGATTCTGGTTCTTCTCTCACAACTTCTCTAGAATTTCTTTCACATACATCTGTGCACATGTGCATGCTTGTTCTGGTCCTCCTGCCCCTGTAGGCAAGCAAACTGGGAAACAAGGAAGCTGTGCAGTTTCATGTCCTTCACCTTCCTGGAACCTCTCATGGAAGTGAGACTTCTGCTCACCACTGTATCCACACCCAGGCAGTGCAGCCAACCGTGGGTAACACCTGTATTCCCTTAAAGGCTTTTCCAATTAGGATTTCACCAGATTTCTCTGTACCTGACACACTACTTCAGAGGGACTTTACAACCTCTGCCTCAGCCTCAGACTTTTTCTTCTGACCACTTTGTGCAGCAATTTTCCATTTTCTTTAACTTTGTACCAAACATTTCTTAGGAAGAGGGAAGACCCTCACTCAGTCTATGTTACTGCCCATTGTACTTGAAACTGCAGACTGAGTCATTGCCTGGTCTGTGCAAAGCTTTTCCACAAATATAAACAACTGAAGGAATACTACAAAAGGGATTTGAAGTTTTGGCCTAGTCTTGCTCCTAGGAGTTTCAATAGAAATATGTACACCGAATTTAACATTATCAAGGTGGGAACCATACCTCTGTTTCATGTTGTCTTTCTGTAGCCAAATATTTTAGTAGGAAGCTAAAGACAAGTTTCTTCAGAGCTACTTCTGATTGCAGTGTTCTGACCCACAAGCCAAATCTTAGCATTAATCAGAAGCAGTCTCACATGGACTTGCAGGCTAAAAATCATGCAAGGTGCAGGATTAAAGGAACTTTTTCAGTGACAGCAGTATGAACAGTTGTTTTCTAAAAGTGTTGTAATGAAACTTAGATGTAGCTTGATTTTAAATATAAATGCATCACTGAATAGTTCATTTTATTTCTAATTAATTATTCTGAAACACAAGAGACTAGGCTGACTTTCTATTGGTTTGCACCTGCTTGTTGGTAATGCAGACCAAAGAAATGTTGTAGTTAATATTTTGTGAATATTGTATTATATAGATGTGTGCGGCTGAACAGACACATCAAATAAATCAAAGGTGTGATATGATGCAATGACATAATTGCAAAGAAATTAATTTAGTGCACCACTGTGCACACAATTTTATTCAGAAAGATTGAGTAGTAAACCAGCAAATATTTACTTTGTTTAGCATGACACCTATTTGTTTGCATTATCTTCATGCATTGAGATGCAGAGATTTAATTTTTTCAAGTGATTTCCCACAAATTGTCTCTCAAGCATTAACCAGGAGAAGGAATACCTATACTTAGGCTTTTACAAAGTAAATTTGTGACCTGACCCCTGATGCCATTTACACTTTATTCCAATCTAGAGGTGCTAAGGAGTCAAAGTGGACTAATAGAATGGACAAGGCCAGAGGTGTTTTAGCATAATCAAACTTTTGATTCACAAGCAGGGATGGTTTAACTTTGGACAGCTGCCTTGATTTTCAGTGTGGCTATCCACCCTCCTTTTACCCACCGGTTGTTTAGGGAGGGCTCAGTTGCTTTTGCAGCCACAGGTTTTTACAGCCGCAGGGACTACAGCTATAAACTAAACAGAACTGGTATCAATTTATTTTAATATACTGGTCTATCAACTAGCAGTTCAAGAACTGCTGCTGCTTCACAGGTAGCAGAACTGTCCCCCCTGGGCAGGCAAGGGAAATGCTCAGAGAAGTGCAAGATCAAGAGCAGAGGAAATTATTCCAACCACCCCAAGGCAAGCCATCTTTGCTGATGAATCAGTCCTCAGCATCGTATCCTGGTCTTTAATTCATAACATCTTCATACTACACTATGAAAAGGGATTAGAAATTATAAGTGTCCAGAGGCAAAATTGTGTGTCCAGTCATGCCTGTGCTAACAGGCCCAAGTTGCAAATCCTGTTTAACATAGAAAGTTTAGAAAAATCAGTTTGGAGCTGTGTAGAGAACACTTTATTGGTATTTGCAAAATAAAATTTTGTATTCAAACAGATACTGTGAGCTCACTTGAGGTCTGATGCAAGTGGCATAGACCTGGAAAATTATGTCCTCATGAACAGATCTGTTTAACTTGTGCTGTATTTCCAACATTTTTAACAGTAGTGCTAATAGTAATGATATGCTCTGGAATTCTTAAGAACACCACACCAAGTAATGCTGTAGTGAAAATTACAACTGATTAAATCCATGCTTTTGTTCTCCCAACAACCTTGACAATGCCAGGTGCTAGGAGGTCTCTAGCAGAATGAAATACAAAGGAAATGAAACAATTCTGGTGTTAACAAGTACAGAGAGATTCAATTTACCTCGCACACATGCAAAGACAACCATTCCCAGAAGATTTGCAAACTCTTGCTTCAAGAGTGAAGCTGAAAAAATACAGATTTTCATAACAAAGTTTGAGCTTGATATTTTTTAATTTATAGATGTTCAGCAATTGAAAGCATGATGAACTTTTTTACAATCATCTTGTAGTCAACATATTTGACTGGATTAGCAGTCCTCTCTCCAACTTCTCATTTCTTAGCAAATCTTAGAGGACTAATTATTTTAAAAGTAAGCTCACAATATATTTATTTTGCTAACAGATGGTGTGTAATATAGAATTTATAACTAATCTATAGCGATAATTAATATTTTTATAAACTAATATAATGATCTAAACTGTAATTAATACATCATATACCACATAAAATCCATTGCTCTGGAAGTAGATGGGGCAGGATTTTGAATTTAAACTGTAAAGAACCTAAATTATTTACATTCCAGAACAGCGTTGATTCCATAAAAATGCATTGCTAGAATGTTTTGTTTGTCAAAGTCTTTTATTACTTGGTACAGTATAAGTGATGTTTTTCAGTAAAAATTCCTCTTTCTTGTGCTGGCATGTTCACTGCTGTGAGCATAGTAACATTTTTGTTGTTTTGTTTTCAGAGGAAACATCAGAATTCCAGAACCTTCTGGAAAATGATGACATTTGGTAGAGTTAAAGCTGACAGAGGAAGAATTCCAATCGAATGGAAGGAATTTGGATACTACCTTTCAAAGAAATCTTATTGTAGAACAACTCAATTGAATTTGATTGGAGAATGTTTGTTAGCTATTGGAGATATCTGGAAGATTATTTGGATTTTCCATACTAAAAATATGCAAATATATTTTTTAAATTATTTAAGAAATCATTTTAGATGTGTTGTTGGTATTAAATACTTCTAAAAAATCTCTATGTAATTTGAAGCAGCACATCAAGTGCTATAATTGTTTGTAGCTCTCAAGCTTTACTGATACAGAAACAGTTATTTGATTAAAAATGTGACAACAAGAGTCCTGAACAATTAATTTCTTAATTTCTGGTCTCTCTGGCTCTCAGTCTTAATTCCAGATTATTTTAAAATCGAATTTTTAACCTTAATGGTAATTAATAACACACACTTAACAAAGCTCCTTGAAACCAGGCAAAGACAAAGTTCTCAAGTCCTGCAACTGGCATTAGGCATGCTTGGTAACAAAAAGATAGACATTTTTATAAAGTGACAAAGTATGTTTGAAACCCCTTTTTTTTTAATCAAGACTGATAATGGGTACTTTAAAAGTGATTTTTGGATACAAGTATTGAGTAATCACATGGTATGATTTGCTGTAGCCTCTCAAGCAAATTTGGCTATGTTTGGTGTCTGTGTCATTTATTCCTGTGAAGTGCACAGCAAAAAGTGACTAATTGATTGTTTGTGCAAATCACTTCAGTCATTATTTGAGTCTTAGTAACTCTGCCAGAAATGCAGTTTCCTATCAATCTTTTTTGCTTGTCAAATGGTTAAGTGTATACTCAGAGTTCAACCTATGTTAAGGTAGCCTTTTTTTTAATGAATCACAGCAAATTAGTTAATAATTGTTGGATTTTCATCAATTACATATTTTGACTCCAGTGAATTGAATGCAATTAAGTTACAAATGATGGTAATTATCTGGTGCAAAGATTGATCTATGAGATATAAACTACTTCATTGACACTGACAAGGTACAGCTGATGAAGACAGAGAATTTCTGTTATGTTTGATAAAATACAAAAGCCTAACACTAGCTAATAGCCTAACACTAGGTAATAAAACATATTATATTCTTAGTAAAATATTCTATTATAAATATAATAGAATATATTTTTATATGAAAGGTTATATATTTGTAAGTTTCTTTCCTTCTACTCTGTGATCTTTTGAAAAGTATCATCTAAGATACTGAACTCAATATACATACAGTCTCGTATTAGTAACATTAGTAACATAAACATTCCAGTTTATCAACATAACTGTCCTTAGGTCTTAAGTTCCTGTTTCATAGACTAACATTTTTATCAAGCTTATAGCTCTAAGTCATAAACAGGTAAAACTTTGGTTGATAGCATTGAATTGTTAGTATAAAAATACTAATTGAACTTTTAAATTATATTACATATAAAAGCTGTCAAAAAAGCGCTGAGTCAGCTTTCTCAGTAATTTCCATTTAATAACTACAAACATTGTAAATATTAAGACTACAGCCTGTAGCTGTCTCTTTCTAATGTCAACCATATATAATTATATTGGGGTCAAGTTCATAGAGGAAACCTCCTCTGAAAGTGAACAAAGAAGGAATTATAACTAGAATTTACTTGCCAAAATTTAGAAAGAAATTCACAAACTCTCACAAAGTAATTGAGTAATATCAGGTCCATTTATAGCCCTACATGTGGATAGGAGTGTATGCTCAGGATGGGCTTTAAGTGTAGTTTATATGACTTGATTTTATATCAGCTGGAAGGTTTTGCTTTGATATTTCAGATCTTCATTAGGTGGTGTTTTCTGAAACACATTTTATCTAAAATAATTTGAAGCTTTATTTTTTTCTCATTCTATAGTTCTCTGACTAAGAACACAGATCTTCAGATTAAAAAGCTGTCGGGTAATTGTACAACAGCATTTTCAAAGGGCATTAAAAGTGTGAAATTAGTACCTCAGCTTGACACCATTTCCTGGGACTCTCCTGGCTGAGGGCATCTCTTAGCTGTCAGATCTATTTCAAGCATGATGTGAGAATGAGGAGCAGGCTGTTGCAAGCCCCATCCAGGCAGAGTTGGGGTTAGCTGGGAAGCAGTGCTGCCGTGTGCTGGCCTCTGCTCGTGCCCATGCTTTGGCATCACCCACACACACGTCCAGAACACTGCAGGCAGAAGGTCTTTACCGGGTGGGAAACAGGGATCATCGCAATGCTGTGAATAGGTGGCTATGCCTGATGGCAACAGGGTGAACCCCAGAAAGGTCAATAAAAAAAATGAAGAAACGCCATTAGCAAAAAGGAATGGTCTCAGCTGCCTCTTGGCTAAAGGAAGCACTTAAGGAGTGAAGTGAGGGGTTGTTTAATCTCTGTGGGGCTGCTGTTATGCGGCAGAAATTTGAGTTCATTAAAAAGAGAAACAATGTGTTGTAGGTGTGAGATAATACAGTGTGAATCAAAGCAAGGTAAAAATGTGGTTGAACAAAGAACAGTATTTTCACAAGTCACAAACTAATTCTATTGCTGAAAAGACTATATTACATATAGGTGAGATATAGAGACTATATTACATTCTAGTTGAGTTACTTCAATTTCTTCAACAGCAAGTAACCAAAGAATTGCATCACTGCAATTGTTACTGAAACGAATTACTGGTTTGATTTGTTTGTTTTAAATTAAAAATTTCACAGATACCATTATGCACTGGAAATTTGCTTTGTGTTTTGTGTCCCATGAAGCATATTGAAGCATGAAGTCTCCTCTTAGATCCTTCCCTACACATTCAGACAGTTCCTGGAATTTCATATTTTCAACTGCATAACCTCACAAAGTTTGATCTATCAAAATTTATCATCTTTTATACACCGGACCTTGTGGGATGAAAGCAGCACTTGCAATACTGCAATAGTTCATAGACTGTCATTCTTTTCAGTATAAACTAATTTTTTAGGGGTTTATAACTCAGTTATGAAATCTGCTGCAGACTGACAGATGAGAAACCAGATGTCATCTGAGCAGCCCTTCTTTAAACTGGAATTGGGCTTAAATCCCTTTAAAGGATTTTTTCATGGAAGAAAGAAAAAACGTTTTGTAGGTTTTAGGTACATTAATTGAAGTCTCATATAATTCAATTAAGAACTTCATTAAGAGCTTTGAAAGAGATACGCTGTTCAATCATGCTTTGACTTGACGTTTATAAATACAGTATAAAATATATTTCAGAAGACTATAGCACTTTTTTGATAAATTCCAGAGTAGGAGGTTTGTCTAAAGCTTTACATGTTTGAAAAAGAGAAAAAATTATTTGTTCCATTAAGTTTGCTGGTGGTTTAAACTAATCCAGAAGTTCATTCTTTTTCCTGACTAAATGCAAATGTATTTTCAGTTTTAACACTGGTGGATATATAGTCATAAAACACAAGAGCAAAAATAGATACACTCTTCTTTTTGCAGTTCTTAAAAATTTCTAGTGAACATTAGCCCAACAGGGTGACTACAGTGAGATGATATTGCAGAGGAATGTGTATATTCCTTATAATTATTATATACACACCAAGGCCAGACAAAATCTATCAGAATCTATCTAAAAAAAGGATACATTTTGTCAAGAAATCTTGACTGCAAGACAGTAATAAAAATGACAACAGGTTCAGGCAAGGAAATGGTGACTTCAGACTGTGTTATTCAGAAGCTACTATGAGAAGCCGCACAACATTTGGCCAGATGTTTTACATTAACTTAAAAAGATTAGAGGTATATAATTAAAGAAAGCATCTGACTGGATGGGAGTTCCATGTGCTGTTATGTCCCCACTCCTAAAGGCATTATCTCCACAAAGGTCTGCCTTTGCTACAGGTCTCTAAAAAGCCTCTTTATGTGAGCAAAACAAATTAGCCCCAACAAAGAGCATACTCATGGGTTTTTTACTTATGGAAACAACAAAGCAAGCTCATTCTGCTACGTTTGTCAGTGTGTTTTCTATATTTTCATCTATATTATTTTGTAGGTAATTTTGGGTTTCATTGATTTGGTGAGGCTTCATTAGGTTTGATTTAGTCTGGCCTTTAGGTGACTGGCTAAATCACTGTCAATTTACTCTGAATATTGAACACTCTGGATCTGAAATTAGGAGGATGTTAATTAGCTGTAATTGGTCACAGCGATGGCAGGGAATTTTGAATGCTCTATTAGCCCATTAGCAAATATAGATTCCTGGGCAATCAATCTTAAGGACTAAAATAATCTTAAATTATTGAGTTGCATTTGCCAATTAAAATGTATAATCCAGTTATGTGTACAAGAAATGCATGAAATACATTCATGAATTATGAAGCCTGTTAAAAAGGTGTGTTTTCTAACACAAAGAACGGAAGTAATGAACTGTTGCAAAGCACACATAAAACCAAAATTAATTTTTTTTTTCATTTCTAAAAATACTGAAATAATACGAGATCCTTCAATGTGGTATAATACTTATTCCTTATTTGTACACACTGTGTACTGCATGAGATTTGTAGTTTTTTCTCTCAAGGTTTTGTAATGCATGTCACCTTCATACCACATTAGAAATATTTCAGTCGTGTTCGTAGTTGTACAGTATAGCATGATAGGAATGCAAGCTTTCATTTGATTCCTCAAAGGAATGAGCATAGTACACTAAAGCACAACACTGTGAAATTTAATTTCCTTCTTCTGAGTAGATAGAACAGGGGTGAAACTTTCAGTACAGATCTAATTCTTGTCTCATACTTTCCTCGAAATCCACTGCTAAAGCTAAAGCTGATTTGTAGATTCTATCCCTGTCCAAACTTCTGAACAAACTGACTCATAACCACCCAGGAAGCAAAGCCTTGCACATGCAAACTGTGACACAGGGCCACCCTGTTATATTTTATATCATAACCAGCACCTCCTGAATAATACAGAGTGCTGTAGAATCTACAGCCATCAGTTTCTGGATGTGTAAAATTACACAAAACTGTATCTTAAATCTTGCTATGAGTGAAGCTTGAATTAATGTAATCTAACTTCACTTTCCTGAACCCTAAGTGTTAACCTTCCTCAGTCTCCCTCTGTTCTATAAACTACTTTACAAATGCTGAATAAAGAGGGCCAGCAAAAAGTAATTTACCATATCTACCTTAGGATGAAACAAAACATTTCTTTTTCATATAATTCCAGGACAAATTTCATCTTATATAAATTGTAAAAATTTCACAAACTTGAGAGTTTACTTTTAAAAGAACATGAAACCATAGGAATCAAGAAGCAAAACCTAACGGTTGGCACTCTAATCACAGAGGGTGGTGTGAAGTTCATACTGATAAACTAAAAGTATATATAAGAGCTAAAATACATATACTGATAATTTATGTCTTTTGGAATTATTATTTGCCCTTCAGATAATGAGAGTAAAATTTTTAGTTATTGAAGAAAAAGAAAGCTCAGTTCAAGTTTAAAGTACTTCCAACTCGGCTCACATGTAGCGTTTTTACTGAGCTCCATCAATCTCTGTGTACTCTCAGCAGCTCATAATCTAGGGCATTGCATTCCTGTATTTTCCAGAGGTTAGTAGCTCTGTAGTGTAATCAGGGAGAAAAATCCATGTCTACTCCTCAGCCACATGGTTCCCTGACTGGTTTACCAGGCCAGCCTGCTCCTGCTCTCTGCTGTGCTCACTCCTGTGCGGTGCGGTCACGGCTACAGCTCTGCTGTGGAGACGGACATTTCTGGCACGGAAACCTAGTGAAAGTCCCTGGGGGAGCCCACAGATCAGAATCCTCTGTCAGCTTTGTAAGTGCCCTTCAAAAATCTGCAGGCTGCTCCTCGGTCACCCTCCTGTCTCCTCTAGGCTGGTCTCAGCTCTCTCAGCCTGCCTCATTCATATGCTATGCATAATTTCTGAGCTTGAACTTCATGGAACTTCAGGTAGAGAAATGGGAAAGAAATTGAAAGCACTGGCTTATGAAAGGCAAGTGTTCTTTGAGGAAAAATACACTGTTTTTCCTGTGTTTTATGGATTTAAAAAGCACACAGTTGAATATAATTTATTTGGCATCTTTCATTTGCATTTGAAAACTGGGAAATTCATTTTAATCATGCTTGCAAAACTAAATTTACAGTCCCAAATATAACTATTTGCTCTTTTTATGTAGGCCTGTTTTTTCAAAGAATAATATCAAACCCAAGACAAAAAAAATTACTGGGTTTTAGATTTAAGGAGCCACTTAGAAATATGCCCCAAATCCTATTTTCTATATGAAAAGGAGGTATTACTTCCACTGTAGACAAACTGTCCAAAAGTGAAAATCATTATTGTATCAATAATGCCAGCTATGTAATTCTATGTACAGTCTTCAGCTGTAATACCATATTTCCATGGTATTTTTACAAATAACTGGGTTTAACTCAAAATAATCAGTAAGAAATCAGGAGTGGAAACCTAAGGGTTAGGATAACAGCTATGCAACTATTCTTATATGTATGTAAATACAGAAAACAGTCTAATAAATCCTGGTCTAAAGAAGTACAGCAGTTCCTTCTCTTAATGTTTGACTATCAAGACCTGATTTGAATGCTGGCTTAATTAATCACTTAGGAACAAAAATATTTCTGCAGAGGAAAAGAAACAAACTCATGAACTCTAAATACTGAAGTATCTCTCAGAGATCTTCACAAAATAAAAACTCACCCTGCAGATTAAATTTAATATTGTTTTATTTCTACATCCTGGTCTGAAAATGGCAGTTTCCATCAACACTTGTGAGATTTAAGCTTATTTAACCAATACAATGTGAACAGAATTCCATCTGCTTAGAAAGATTCCTTCGGACTCCGGTACAAATACAGATTCTTTTTGCTTAGCATTACCCTAAATTGTTTATTGGGCATGTGTGACCTGACAGCCAATTCAGAAATTTCTGAGTTTAAGAGTTTAGTCTGAGTTATGCCCTGGTTCTTGACTGTTCATTGAAAACATATTAAGAACTTTATTAACTGATTGACTGATTAATTGACTGATTCATATTTAATATGGAAATCTAAAGCTGAATATGACAGTTTCTCTTTCTAGGTTTGACTCTCTTTTGTAGGATCAAATGTTTGGTTTCCAAACTAAAATCTGATGCTTATTTTGGAAAGATGTCTCAAAAATAACTTTATGTTTTCCTATTACTCCAGAGATGTCCTTCTGAAAACAAAGACAGATGAGAAAAAAATTTCAGAAAGTTTTGTGGTACATTTCTTCACATTTCAAGCTCCGTGACATCTATTGATCCAGGATTTGTTGGTTTCTTTCAAGATTTATGTGTTTCAAAAGCTTTCTAAGTAAATCTTGAAGTCAATATTGATATATAGCATGAAAAAAAAATCTATGAATTTATCAGTAAACTAATAAAACCCAGGAAATTTACTCCAAAACATCAACTCAATTTCTTTTGAATTAAAAGGCTGAAGTCCGAATTTCAAGTCCTAGTTAATTATTGTGACAGATGCAATAACTTTAGAGCTGGAATTCTCATTTAAGGAAGACAAAGACCCTAATCATTTGTTTGCTAGCTCACATCCATGTTTCCCAAGTGTTAATGGCTGTTAGCCTCACCAAGGTTTTCCTACTGAAGGCTTGCTGAACACTACATACCCTTTACAAACATAGGTAGTTAATTCATTTTCCATAATATACCATTGCCACATAAAAAGCATAAATACTCTATTTCTTTCTATTTTCCCCTCTTTTTCTGTTCCTTAATTAGAATCACAGTCCTTGTACCACCTGCTTCATTTTCATCTTTGCCTGCAGTAATCAATACGTACCCTAAAGCTTGATCCTGTTCATTTATGTAGCCAAGTCTTAAAACTAGGCTAGATTATTGAAGACAAGGGTATGTCTTAGCTAATATTAGGAATCAGGTCCTCTGTACTGATGGTATTTGAAGATCAGTTTAGGGTTAGCATATTCTTCTACATTTTTCCAATCATTGAACTGTGTAAGCAGATATCAGAATACTCAAGACAACTATTAAAGACTTTATATTTCTGAAAGTATGAATTAATTTAATCTTTCTAGAATAAAGTGTATGTAGAAACTGAAAAACAGAAATCTGACCTTACATGCTCATATACATTTTATGTTACTGTCAACATATTCATTTTCCAGGATGAAGATGGGCTGCAAAATGGAGAGACTTAAATTATAAAGGTATATGAGGTGTAAACTAATGTGTTCTGACATTTCTCACAGTATCTTCTCTCTTGGCAAACTCAGCAGAGACACTGTGGTGTCCCCAAGGAGGTGAGATGCAGGCATATTTCCGTAATAGATGCTGCTTGATAAATTTTTAAATTTGACTACACAAGGTGTCAAACAGAATATGCTGAGTTTTACCTGCTAAGGCTTTGTAATCCACCAAGTCAAACATTACAATAGCTACTGCTGACCAGGTGACAATCAGAGCAACAACAAGAAGCCATGCTGCTGGTGAGCTGAACGTTGTCACGAGGTCTTCTGTCACTGACTTCTTGCCCACTTTCATGGATGACGAAGGGACGGATCCGTTCTTACCATCTATTATCGTCGTGGTTGTAGACATGTGTCCTGTACAGACAGACAAACCAGAGGAGAACAATGGAACAACTTGGAGCCATTAAGCCAAGAATACAAATGCTGTTTTGAAATTGGTTTTTTGTCAAAATGTTTAAAATAAATGTAAATGTTGCATTACTAAAAAAAGGTTCTTGGATGTTTTGGAAGAAATATTCACAGTCAGCCTTATTTATTATATGACATTTTTGAGTCTGCCACAAATAGCTACAGGCCGAGGAGAGTGATTGATGAAAGCATAAAATATTATTACCCTCCAAAGGATTGTCTTGTTATGGGCTGTAGGCCAGATTCTCAGGTGATGTGATTAAGTGAACTTCCATTGACTTTAATGGAGCTAATGCATCTATGCCACTTGAGGTTTGGCTGGAATTCTGCTGTAAAGGACATGTATCAGTAGCAATAGACATATATATACTTCATTTCATCTAACAGAAAAACAAATTGTTTCCATGTCCAGGATCCTTAAAAGTTGTGAATAAGATTGGAGCTCATTTTTAAATACCTCTGTTTGTGGAATTTTTCACTTAAAAAATAATCTCCTAAGAAACAAGAGTTACAATTCCAAAGCAGACTTGTTTGCAGAAAGCATAGGTTTGGTAATAAAAAGCTAGTAGGAAGTTGAATGCTACTTAGCTAAGTGACCAGATGACAAATATTAACTATGTAATGGACAGTAACAGTAGTGACAACTTCCTTCTTCCTGAGGTATTAAAAATGCTAATTCTGGACACAAACCAAAAATATGGTAACTGAAACCTAACTGTATTTGAAAGTTCTCAACTTAATCTGCTTCATAAAATACATTTTGATAACCTAAACCATCTAGGGTGGTATTTCTTTTTCATTATATACAATAACAATAGTAAAAGTATTCCTGACACCACAGTTCAAATTAGTAGAAGACCATGGTATCTCCACTTAGCTTGTAATATCTTCTTGTATGTTACAGTTAAAATCTTCAAAGATATATTACGTGTGTTCTTGGTCTGGTTGTTGACACCAACTTGTATAAATTAATTTCAGTGATTTAAGAGACCCTTGCCCACACAGACATCAAAAATTTCAAGGAATCAGGTGACACCTGGTTTGTGCAGATCTTTGATTTTTGCTTGTCTTCTGTCACAGTTGATACAACCTATAAGACTGATGTTTTCTGTATGACAGAGTTGCTCTTCTGAAGTTGCTTATGAAGGTAAGCAGATTCAATTTCACTTTTGACATAGAAAATGACAAATAGGCACTGAGAAACTTTTTCTGGAGTTAAAGTACAATCTGTTGAACACTTTCCAATATTTACCATCACAACCTGTATTTAGACTCTCTTTGAGAATCACAACATTTATATTCTTAAAGAAATAAATGAAGAAAGGGTATAATCATTAATATTACCATACACGCACAAATTTTTCTTCCTATTTTACCCAAACAAATCTTCTGATCCTTATCCTAATGAATACTGAATGAATTTTGGTCCTTTCCTGTAGAATGTTAAAACAATATCCTAAAGTGATACTGAAATGCCCCTTTATATATCTGACAAAAACATATAAGATTGGGAAGGACAATTTTGGTGGAAAAGGTTCCCTAATTTTTAATCTGTCATACCTGCTGAATTTTCAAATTCATATCCTAATCTGCTCTAGAAATCTTTTTCTTTTTAATTTTATTATGTAGTGCATTGTATTAATGAGTAGTTGCCTTAGCTCTGCCTTTTAATTTTGCTTCTGCATGAGCATCTTGGTGCTGATCAGTGCCTTGCTTCAAGCCCTGAAAATCTGCTCTGCTACACAGCAGAGTTGTAAAAGCAAAACAAGATTGGCATATTACATGTTTTTTGTTACATATCTGAAATTTATTCTTATTTATAGAATATTTATTCTGCTTGTAAATAGTGTCTATCTCCTAGGATAGAATGTATACCATTTAAAAAAAATATTATAAAACCATCACTGCTTCCATTTCTCCAAACAAATATTTTAGATCAAACAATTCACAGCAGGAGGAAAAATCTGCCAAGTGACAACTAAGAATAAAGATCAGCTTCCTAAGTCAAATTCAAAATCAATAGCATTTTGTTATCCTACTGCATACAAGATGCAAGTAATTTGTGCAGGTAACAGGTCATAAATGACACATTATGCATTTTTTCCCCTTGGGGATATCAGTCAGAGTTTATGAAGTGTAAGAGAGAATAGAAAGGTACTGTCTCATCTTGACAAATCTGATTAGCACCACAGCATGTCTTCAAGGACATCCTAGTGGCAGATATTTGCAGTTATAATACAAACAATTAAAACTCTGTGTGTGCATACAGATATAGACTTATAACTACCAGTCAAAGGGTCATTCCTCTAGGTTTGTTGCTACATAAAAATAGTTCCTTACTAATTTGTATACCTAATTTTTCAAACTCACACCACTATGAGTGACTTCCTCGGTGAAGAAAATAGTAACTGACAATTTATCAATCAGAGTAATGCTGCAGAGACAGAGCTCAAGTATGCTAGAAGGTTATCTATGGCAAGATTTTGGCCGTTGATGTAGTCAAGTCAGATTTCCCTTTAAAAACTCAGGATGTTATACAATAAAATCGCTGTGGTTGCATTCATTAAAGTGTGAGTGAACAGCTATTGATTCAAATTTGACTGGAAGTCAAGCTAGGAAAATACTGCTACACTGCTGGAGGTTCCTGATACAGGTGCTTGCAGTGTGATTCAGGGGCCTAAGGAAGATCTCCAGTGTTGTTTTAAATGCTTTACATTATCAAAGGCATCCTCACAGGGCTGGCAGGCAAAATCTAAAGGACAGCAACTTTGAAACTGCCTTAAAAAAAAAACCCAGACAGGATGTCCTAAAGCAAATAGAAATTAGATTTTTATGTCCCTAGATACCTATATAAACAAAATTGGCTGGAAGATTTTATCTGATGACTCCTGAGAAAGACATTGTTTGCTGCTACATAATCTCATGTAGGATGGATTGTATATTGATACCATTATCATTTCATGACTCCAAAATGAAGAGGCAATAACACTGAGATGATCTCCCTCTCTCTACAAGCATTCTATTATTATAGTACCCAGGGTGTTACCCTCATGCTTTTCTCTGCCTCTTTCTTGCTTTTGGGTGTCTAGGTGCTCTGTTCATTTTTGTCCACCTCCTATCAGCGTTAACTTTCTCTGCAAACCTTCACTGATGATCTCTACAGAGATAGACTACAGGGGAAAAGAGGATATATATACAATGTTTCCATGAGTTCAGCCAGCCGTGATTCTCCTTTTTCTCAGAAATGTGCCAAAGTTAGGCAGAACTCCTGCCCAAGAGGTCAGTGAGGCTTCACGTGCCCTGTGGGGGACTGAGAAAGAGAGGCATTTTTATTGCTTTGAAATCACCTGATGGAGCCCATGAGTTCTACAATTACAATTAGCAGAGGTCACTCAGCAGCAGGTTAAAATCAGATTGCTGAAATTTTCTAGGTATCCTTGCTGTCCATATAATAAACATTTTCTCTTAAGACAAATTTCTGTGTCCATACTACAGCCAGACCGAATCCAAGTCAGTTTATTTTCGATGAGCACTGCAGTGGATCAGGAGATTCATGAGCAGATCAGTTGTCCCTGCTTTGGGAGAGGAAACATCCATCACAGGAGTGGAGGGTGCAGCTGAAGGCTGCTACAATTTCAGCCATCCAATTTTAATCCACCGCCACATGTCTGCTAGAGCCTCTTGGCACTTTGGGTTGTGATTGCTATTGATTTTCAATGAGGATGGGAACTTTAAAAAGTTATATATATATTTCTATAAAAAGATTACTCCAGGGATATATGCCTCTGACTGCACATCACAATTTCTCATGCACACAGGACTTACCCCATCAGGTCACAAATGTCACCTTTACATCAACAGATTGATTTGCTAAATTCCAAACAGCTAAAACACCGAGATTCTTACAATTCCTCTGGTTTCAGTTGTCACTCAGAATACAATCTGAAGAGCCATAAGGTCTCATAAGTATAAATAAACCCTGACAATTGGTGACAACCTTGAGGAGAGCACCGTGTGACTTTCAGAGTCCAGAGTGAGCTTGTGGTCCTGGCAGCTTAGGTAAAATGCCCTTTGTATGTGTGGGCTGAGACATTATCTCCTTAAAAATTAATAGGCATAAGAGTCCATAGTTAAGGATGGGTACTTGATTTTACAGTTCAACTGCTACACCTTCTACTGCTCTAGTAGAAAAATGAAACAAAACAAAACTAAGCCTCCAAAACAAATAAACCCATTCAACTCAGACTCATTCAGATGTAAAAGAGTAATTTCCTGTATTTATGTCACTTCATAACTATTTTATGTATAACAATCTTATTCTGCCAATAAGACAAAAAAAAAAAATATTTAATGTGCATTGCCTTTTTAAGGCTAGGCTTATTAAGAGCAGAGGGCTAGTCACAATACTAAAAAAAGAGGTTGTTCCCTTTTAAATAATAATATTGTTGCTAGGGAAATGCAGTTGGGATGTGGGAAACCTCAGTGCAGTCTGCTCTAAATGAGAGAGCTGTTAGATTTTGACGTGTCTGTTGTACTCCCCAGACGAACACTCCAGTAAATAGGCTATAGAGTATTCTGGATTCAGGTCATTAATGGCTTCTCTTTGACCTATTCCACTTCACTTGGAATATTTAAATACTAATTAAGGAGTCAGGAAAGAGAAAAAATGGCTGTATAAATCGACACTGTATGTTAAGCACCAGCTCAAGCCTTGGGCTTTAACCCGGTGACCTTCTCAATCCAGGGCTGCTGCAATCAGGCAGGCAGGAGTCTCAGCCCACAGTAAGCAGGGTACCACAGGGGGAACAGGACAAGGGATTAGAACCCTTCAGTGGAGAGGTGGGCAATGGATACAAGACAATCTGCTGCACTTTTTTCAAGCTCAGCACATCACCCTTAGTGAGTCCACAGACCTGCAGGCAGCACAATAATCACATTCCCCATGTGAGGAAAATTATTTCTACCACAAGAAAGGATTACACCTACACCTGTTGTTCAGGTGATACTTATGCCTGACTGTAACATCCTCCTGTTTCAATATCTCTGCTGGGGTTTCTTCTTCCTTGGCTTATATGAGCACAAAGGAAAAGACCGAATTATTTCCATGGTCAATAATTAGCACCTTACAATAAAATATAAATAATAATAGTTTTCCTGAAGCAACCTAATGACATTTTTCATGGTTTTTGTCTTGTATATATATTTATGTGAAAACAAAATGCTGAGCAGATAAAAGAGAGACCCTCAGGACCCACTGTATGCCCTGAACAGAGAGCCTCTATCATCTTATCTGGCCAGCACCAGGGCCAAAAATGCAGATACTGGACAACAACTAACAGAGTGCATAATATTTCAGAGGAGAAAGACCAAGAGCACTGCAGCTGGTCAAAACCTTTTGATCTCCTCCAAATACTGCTAAAGGATACAATTAAAGGGGATTTAAAACCATTTTCTGTGGAAGATCTGTAGCCCTGGCAAACGTCAATAGGTTAGAAACTCAGCTAGGTCCACTAACACAGATCATGATTTCTATTGGACATACATGGAAATATACAGGCAAGATGTTTTCTAACACAAAGAGGGGATAGAAGCATGGAAAGACAAATAGGAAAATTCAGCTTATTTTTAAAGCTCCTCTCTCTCACTGTTATCTGCAGCAGATTGTGAGTAGGACAAGGATCTACAGTGTAGCCCAAAAATGGGTAATGGTCAACTAGTATAGGTCTTCTGAGTATGGACAAGCTTCTAAAAGCTTATGAGCATGAATGTGAAAATTTTAAGAAAAGCTAGTTTGTTTGGAGATGCAGCAGAAATCTTTTGAGATTACTGACATTCAGCAGTTTCTTCTCTTTTGTATCCAATTATATCTCTGTATATATGAACAAATGAATGCCTCTGGAATACCTCAATGGAAAAATAAATAAATGGAGTTTCACAACTGATACCAGAGTTTACACACTTTTAAATTCATTACGCAATCTACTGAAGTGTTGCTCTACTATTTATATAATTAAAGTACAAAGAGAAAAACCTCTTAACAAATATCATGTGTATATTCACAACTTGTCAGACTTTCTGCAGACTAGAGGCTTAGAAAGCTGTGTCTGGGACTGTATATGAGAGAACATATGCAGATTTATCGGTGACTGATAGTTATAAAAATGTAATAATCTTTATGAAATGTGAAAAACAAGGCTGGAGATTATGCAGCAACCAATTCTACATGACAAAAGAAATAGAATAGAGATTTGGAATATAGAGAAGATGGTGTATGAAAATTAGCTGAATGATTTGATTCAGAAAAAGCACTTATAATTATTATGGTGGTTGGTGCTGTGTACGTTTTTAATTTCCTTTTCTTTATTATATCTGTATGGTTTTATTTTTGATCAATACAGAACATCTGATAATTTCAGGAAGTAGATAATAATAATCTTTCTATTCATTTTCCAAGAAATTACGTACACCAATCTTTTCATTTCATCGAGTTCAATAAGCAGCTTTTAGAAGAAAAAGATACATTCTATCAAGCCATTTCATTATCAAGTCCAAAGAAATAGTGTACTTCATACAGTATCAGTAAATAATACTAATAGCACTTCTATAGGGTGAAAACAAGAAACTATTAATGCTGCATACTAACATGTGACATATATTTTGGGATTATAATAACTGTGGAGGGTTGACCCTGGCTGGATGCCAGGTGCTCACCAAATCCATAATGCTCCTCTCCTTCCCTGGACAGAGGATAGAAAATATAAAAGGCTCATGGGTTGAGATAGGCACAGGAAGAAATAAGGCACCAGTTATCACCATGGGCAAAACAGACTGGACTTAGGGAGATTAGCTGAATCAATAAGAATCGGTAATTAGAAATACAATCTAAATCTTTCAACCACTCTCTTAATTTCATTTGAAATTTTCCCTACCTCCTCTCTGCAGAGGTGCAGGGGGAGAGGGGGTTGTGGTCAGTCAGTTCATTACATACTGTATCTGCCACATTTTTTCCTCGGGGTGGGGGGCACTCACTCTCCCACTGCTCCAGCATGGAGATTCTCTCATAGGAGGCAATCCTCCATGAACTTCTCCAACTTGAGGGCTTCCTCAAGTGGGGTGTAGTTCTTCACAAACTGCTCCAGGGCATGTCCCTTCTCTGGGGTGCAGTCCTTCAGGAAAAGGCTGCTCCAAAAGGCTGCATTGCTTCCCCAGAGGGTGGCATTTCTGCCAGGAGGCTGCTCCAGCTGAGTTTCCATGGGCTCACAGCTCCTGTGGGCACACACCTGCTCTGGTGCAGAGTCCTGCAGGGGCTGCAGGTGAATATCTGCCCCCCTGTAGGACTGCAGGGAGCCAGCCTGCCCTACCAGGGGCTGCACCTTGGGCTGCAGGTGGCTGGGGCACCTTCTCCTTCACTGATCTCGTGGTCTGCAGAGCTGCTCCTCTCACTTCTCTCTCCTCTCTCTGGTTGAAGGGGGTTTTTTTTAGGTTTAAAAGATGTTGTGTTTTATTGAGAAATTTTGCAAATTTAAATTACAACTATATCACTTTTTGCAATAATTTCTTGAGAGCTTAGCAGACCACAGGAGTGAATAATAATAAAAATAGGATAAATTATTTTATAAAATCAAAACTGGAGGATGTGCAGTTGACAAGAACAAGAGAAATGTCATTTACTGCAGTTTAAACTAGATACTAAGATATGGAAAAAGGACAGTGAGCTGCTTCCTTTCCAAAAGGCAGATTTCAACTTTTCATGATCTGAAAGTTGGAAATTTACACTTTTCTCTTTTAAGTATCTCTTCAGTTTGATATGTTTTTTACATTGTCTTAGAAATGTGTTTTTTTTAAAAACCAAGTGTTTCATTTCTAGCTTCTCAGTATGCAGATGAGATAAGAATGCCATGAATTCTGAACACTCAAACCTAAACTAGCAGCAGCCTGAAAAACCCATTATTTGTTTGGTTCCTCATCTGATTTTTTTTTTATTGATCAATAGTAATACCTTTCTTTCTTTGGAAATAAATTGGTGCTCTGAAACAGTAAAAAGTTTTACCTTCCTGTTCATCTTAGCAATCTGACATTTCAGAAAGAGATGCCAAAGGGGTATTTAGACACACTTCTGAGTTGATATAAGCTGAGAGGTACATCTTATCTTTTAAAATGTCAAAATGAAAGTTGGAGAAAAACGATTGCCATTTATCTCTAAATAGCAGTAGACCTTCTGAAGCAAGAGCACTGTGTGCAGTCCCTTGTTATTAGATTTTGGAAACTCAACTCTGCACATCCTTGAAATATTCAGAAGGGATTAGAAAAAAACCATTGACTTATTTTTCATTGTTGAAAAAAAAATTAATCTGTTCTCATCTGTAAAATGATGACAGTCCTGAAAAATAACAAAACTTACTAGAATAAATAGTAGGTTCCACACACCTATCTTCACTCTGGATGAGTCTCCCACTATAAAGAAACTCTGTAAAGAGAATTCCAGATCTGTGCTTCCTCTGACTAAACTACTATTTTCTCTCAAATAAGTGTACTGAGGAATGGTTAATAAGATTATTTGCTTGATTTCTTTTATTCCAAGCTAACATGACCGTGAAGGTTGGACCAATATTATATATCTTAGTGTACTGTCATTTACAGACTCCGAAAACAAAAGTAGTTCTAACAATAATTTACTATACTCTCTGCAAGTTATGGTGCAAATCTGACAAGTCTTCCATATGGAGCTACCCAGTCACTACAGCACTCAAATTTGGAGTTCAGCACGTGCGTAGTTTGAATGTATATACTCATATGTCATATTGAAGAAACTTGGTTGCAGGTCATTTACCAGAGACAGAAGATAAAGGTATTTTGGAAAACAACAGAAATTGCAATAGAAAGTTTTACAGTACATATATATATATAGAGAGAGAGCGAGAGAGAAAAAACTTTGTTAAAAATTGGAGCAAAAAATTCTTGTCTGACAGAAGAGGAAAACTAAAATAAGTGCTTGTGGCAAGTTAGCCATCTATGTCACTGTTAGATCTCACCTGTTAATGGTAAAAACATTATAGATCATCCTGTCAGTGAGACAGAAAACTGAAAGTGAGCTGCTGAAGAAAACTTATGTTGCTTACAAAATAGTATAACCAATTTCCCAAGAGAAAGTGGTTCACTACAGTAAACAGATGAAGCAAGGCCTATCTTCTGTCAGGGAGTTATTTTTGAATAAATACGGGAGCACTCCATCTGTATACTTACAGGACAGCTAAAGGCAAGCCCATTCATAGGCACCTAAAATACCAGGGAAATTGGTTTTCTGAAACTTGCTTTTAAAGTTATTTTCCTATTAAAATGTAAACCTCTTGCAAATCACACAGTCTGTGGTAATTGGTGTGGGGCTGTGGCTGAGCTCATCCCTGATGGGTACAGCTGTGTGGGACAGGTGACTGGTACTGAGGGTGATGAGCCAGGGAGTGCTGAGGGCACTGACCAGTCACAGAGGGGTAGAGAGGACACACAGGTGGAATGCATGTGAGATCAAGAGTTTAAAAGGTTGTACTGAGGAACAATAAAGAGCAGATCCTTTTTTCAGTGTTGGTTGTGGTTCCACTTGCCCACTGCTATATAAATCCAGAGTTATTTCTGATATGCTCTTGGTAGTCCGTGTGTTCCCACAAGAGAAGAATTCTAGGAAGCAGTGGCAAGCATAGAAATGGTTCATCTAAAGGTTTTGGGTTGATTTCTTTTTTTTCTTTTCCTCAGTTTTTAGTCTGAAAAAACCTTTTGGAAAATATTTCTTTCCATTTTAGGGCACAAGAGGGATCTTAAACTGTCACAGGCAAATAGAATTCAGTGTTTAGGTAAAAATTAATTTCATAATTTTCTTTTTGCAATAACAATTCCTAAAACTGTAATTTGAAGTGGAAGNTGAGCCAGGGAGTGCTGAGGGCACTGACCAGTCACAGAAGGGTAGAGAGGACACACAGGTGGAATGCATGTGAGATCAAGAGTTTAAAAGGTTGTACTGAGGAACAATAAAGAGCAGATCCTTTTTTCAGTGTTGGTTGTGGTTCCACTTGCCCACTGCTATATAAATCCAGAGTTATTTCTGATATGCTCTTGGTAGTCCGTGTGTTCCCACAAGAGAAGAATTCTAGGAAGCAGTGGCAAGCATAGAAATGGTTCATCTAAAGGTTTTGGGTTGATTTCTTTTTTTTCTTTTCCTCAGTTTTTAGTCTGAAAAAACCTTTTGGAAAATATTTCTTTCCATTTTAGGGCACAAGAGGGATCTTAAACTGTCACAGGCAAATAGAATTCAGTGTTTAGATAAAAATTAATTTCATCATTTTCTTTTTGCAATAACAATTCCTAAAACTGTAATTTGAAGTGGAAGTTTAACCTTGATAGACTAAATTAATAATATTGTTTATCTCTAATCTTTATTTGGAAAAAGGCATGCTTCTCTAAGGGCAGCTGAGACGTGTAGGACATCCTGTCACAGTGAGAACAGATGATCTTTGTTGAGGGTTCATATTCACAACACACCTGTCATTGAACATGTATTCTAAAATTCTCAAGAACTGAGAAATCCTTACCCCATTTTACAAAAATTTATTTAATAGAATCTTATGCCAGTTGATCACATCTTAGAAGAAAACTTTATTTCAAATCAGTATTAAGTAATCTGGAAAAATGGGATGTTTTTGAGACTGTTGAGACCCATTCCTGAAGAACTACCATAATTTAGCCATATCTTAATCCATTTTACTCAGGATTATACTCTGACCAAGTTTTGAAACACATGAAAAACTTTTCCATTTAAGTTTGATGAGAAAAATCATTACATAATATCCATGTACAGGTACAGAGCCCTAGGTACCTTTTCTTTTCTCTTTTTCTCCCTATGCAGGTGTTTTTTGTGCAACCTCATGTACATACTGAAAAAACCAAGAGAATGTAAGATTCTTTGATGGCTACCTGAGGAAAAAAGAAAATTCCTTCAGTAACTGTATCCATTCTCTGCGTCCTTCCTCCTGCCAGCCCAGATCAGTCAACACCTCTCTGCAGAATGAGGTCATGACTAGGTTTTAGAAATTGCTAGCAACATCTGAATTTTAACCACAAGTAAATTAACAACAAATGAGTCCATTAATGATTCTGTCTTGTACCCATACCTAAGTCCAGAGAACATATAATATTGCTAATTTTCACACTGTTACATTCCAAATAAGAAAAAAAAAGCTCCTTAGAAACATAATGAATAGCTTAAAAGTTGGTTTAGGGACTCATGCTTCTGTGACCCAGATACCAGGTCCCAAACCCATTTATTATAAGGGGATAGAGATTTACCTACCATTCAAGTCTTCCTATCACACCTCTTCAGACCTCTGCAGAGCAGATAAGATGTTATAATAAAGACCTCAACAGACCACATAAATATGAAATTTTTGTCTCTAACCTATCCCAGTGATAAATGCAAGAAATTATTCCCTGCCTACATTGTCAGGCTCCAGAAATTGAGTCAATCTTTATAATAATTCCTAGAAATATTCCCCATTAGGAAATGAGATATTCATGTGGCATTTAAAATAAAATTTGAAATTACAGGAAAGTCTGGGTTAAAATCTATGCACAAGTAAGTGCAGTTCCATACTTCTCTACTCCTACTTGGCAAAAGAAACTATACAATGCAAATTTGGGTGTCTGTTATGAAGTTTTCTTGCAAAAATGAGTACATGAAAAGGAACACTTTGATGTGTCCACTTAAAAGGGCTATTTGTTTTATTTCCAAACTATGAGTTAAGTTCCAATTTCTATGTCAAATCTAACTTGAAATGTCATTTAAGTAGTATGATAGCCATGGAAATATGCATGGAACAGATCTAGAAATGCAAGTTTATTAAAGCAAGTACTTTTTTTGTGTCTATTATAGGGCAGGATATTCTCTTTGCTTGGCCTTTTCTGGTGTATGATATTGGCTTTATAAAACTTGTGGTTTACAGAGAAAGAATTGGCAGAGTTATCAACTGATTATTATAGCTCAAGGTTTTCCTGTTTCCTACAAAAGATGGTAATTTATTTTCCCATCTGACAGAGTAGATACAAATCCCAATTTTTTTTTTTCAAGTATGTATGCCATAACACTCAGTATTAATAATGGTCATATAAAGAAATGAAAAAAAATAGATTTTTTTCACTAAGCAAAACTTGTGAATAGTACTACAGAACAAATTCCTAATGTTGTGGATATATCCAATTTTTCAGTATAAATTTGCTGAATTATAAAATAAAAAAATCCCAGCTTTTTCCTCTATGTCTTTGAAAATGTAAAAATTTATCCATATAGAAGATATCATCAAGGAGGATGTTTTTAATATGGGATTTAGGCCTCAGGAGAGGAAAAAATTTAGATCCATTGTTTAGTTGTTAGGTGTCTCAAAGAAGTGACAACTTAATTATGAAAATTATTCATGTGAAAGTTTTACTTGTAGGCTAACAGTCCTTTAAACATATTCAGTGACACATAAAATAAAAATATTCTCTCAATGAAAAGATTCCTAAAGTAGAAGATGAGTTATTTTAAAAATCTATCTATATAGACTATGTCTAAAATATTTCTTTACCCTACTTACATTAAGCTTCTAAACACATAACCCAAACCAAGAAGAGAACATTAATTATAAGCTTATGTGCTTATAATATATATGAAGTAAAAATATTTGTCTACTGAGAGACATATTTGTAAAATTATCTTAGTATAAAGTTCCAAATTCTAGAAAAGAAATTCAAACTACCAGTCATGGGCAGAGCATAGAATCAGAGAGTCCTTTAGGTTGGAAAAGACCTTTAAAATGATCCAGAGCCCAGCTGTTAACTCTGGGGACTGCCAGGGCCATCACTAGACTATGTTCCCCAGTGCCACATCTTTTAAAGACCTCCAGGAATGGTGACTCTACCATTTCTCTGGGAAACCTGTTCCAGTACTTAACCTCTCTTTCCATGATGAAATTTTTTCCTAAAACCCAACCTAAATCTCATCTGGCAGAGCTTAAAGCTATTTCCTCTCATCCCATTGCTTGTTACTTGGAAGAGGAGATCAAACCCCACCTGGCTACAGCCTCCTTTCAGGTGGTTGTAAAGAGCAATAAGATCTCTCCTGAGCCTCCTTTTCTCCAACCTAAATAACCCCCAGATCTCTCAGATGCTCCTCATAAGGCTTGTGCTCTAAATTTATCAATCATTTAAATTGACTCTCATTGCACTTTTGTAGTCAACATTGGCATAAAAATGAAACAAAAGTGTTGAAATGTCTGAGTTCCTCTTTCTGGGCAAAGCTCTGCCCTATGTATGGATGGGAAATCCATTTCCTTGTATTTTTGGAGTGTGAATTTTTCTGAAGTTCATAGCCTCTCACAATTCCTGTGTCTGCTTTATATTGTCAGACATATGGTTCAGCCTAATTTGGCAGTGGAAGACTAATTAATATGTAAGAAGCCTTCAGCAGAGCAGTCCTCAAAACTCAGTGATAGATCTTAGAAGAGAAGAAAACCTTTCCACTTGTTTTAATGACATGATCAGTCCCAAAAACTTTCATAATATTAAAGCTTTGCCTCAGTACAGTTCAAAAGATTTTATTTGAAGTTAAAAAAAAAAAAAAACACCATCTTGACGTGGCCCCTTGATGTTATTATTGCTAACTGGAACCGAGTTACATCAAGGAAAAATTCTGACCTGGTTGGAATGATAGTTTCCTTATTACCTCCCATGGATTCTAAATCAACTAATCTTTAGCATCTGCTGTAAACATGCGCAAAGTCATCACAGAAACATTCAGCTACGCTTCACGAGCTGTAACACCTCCCCACATTCCCTGTAGAGCAGATCCATACAGCTCCAGTATTCCTAGCCCACAGTAACAGCAGGTGCTGCAAAGTTTCCACCCAGCTTGAACATCAGACACTTGCAGGACCTCTATAATGTTCCTGGCATCTTGCCTTGACCTTTGTTATTTTGTGCTTTGCTCTCTGACTCTTGCTGGGATAGGAGAAGACAAGAACAAAGTTGCATACCTATGCCTGAAGTTCAATCATGAAAAGGATGTTTATGCATGTTTGTCCTAATTTTGTCCCAATGTATTCCATCCAACAGAAAATCTCTTTTGTTTCATATAGATGAAATAGAGATGGTAGCTGATATTGTTTCCCAAACAGCCTGTCCTGTGTTCACAAATTTTCTAATTATGCTCAAACATGACCATATAAACACAATGTTATCTTATTTACTAAATCTTCACATAGTCTCAAGTCATATTCAAATTGTGGAATTGTATTTTGTGTATCTTTATAGGTCTTCAAATCTGGATTTAGTTGCCCCTAGTCTTTTAATATTTATCTTCAGTTCATACTCTGATGCAAGGCCATATTATATTCATTCTGAAAAAAGAAGCAATAGAAATCTCCTAACTTCTGGCTTACTACTCCTCTACACTAAGCATAACACAGGCTTCCCATGAGTGTAGTTGTCCTCTTCAGCTATTTTTTTAAACTTTTTCTACACATTCATCATATTTATAAAGTTCGTTAAACATTTCCTTCCTGGATTTTAAGAATACCTAAGCTACTGCTACCTTCTAATTTCAGGAAACTTTCAGGCAATTGTCTGATATTTCTTTAGTATTAATACAGCAGTTTCAACTTATAACTTTGCCAGTATAATGAAAAGACATAGAGATGTCCTCTGCAGTAGAAGCTGATGGTCCTTTCTAAATTTTTAATAACGCTTTCAAGAGTGACTTAGTTATTCTGCCTACATGTTTGCAAAATTTTGCTGGCTGTTATATTCTAGTCAAAGGCCTATTCATCATCTAACCTTTCTTTATTAATTTCCTTTTCTATTATATCAATAGAGTGCAGCTTCAGCTGCAATAATATAAGTGCTAATAAATAAAAAATGCATACTTTCACATCTATTGAAAATGAACACTTACTTTACAGTCAGTATTTCAGCCTTACAGCTTACATTTACTATATCCTTATGGTCATATAACTGATAATCTTTCTCTCACTAACAAAATCCATGCCCCCAGAGCTACAATACATTCACAATGCTATTAAATTCTTACAGTGGAAGACAAGAAAACACACAAGATGTATCTAATATAATTGAATGAGTAATAATGAATAGCATTCAAAATGTGAAATAAAGGGAGGCCTTAAGACTTCCTTGTACTATTACTTATTATTTTTCCTTGTTTGGTTTGTGCTTTTTGGTTTGGTGGGTTTGCTTGTTTGTAGTTGGTTGATTGATTTTTGGGTTTGGAGTTTTTGTTTGTTTAAGCTTTGTTTAGGCCAAGTGTCATGTAGGAAGCGTGAAATAAACTGTATAGGATTATACATATATATGTCTAGGTAAGCAGGCATAGGTTAGGTGGTCTTCACTCCAGTTCCAAATGTTCAGACCTGGAGCACTACAACATAGGAGTTTCTTTGGTACTTACTCTTCAGAGGGTGCTATTTCCTGAGAAACACTACACAAATGGACATAGAACACCATTAGACACCAAGGGCTTGTTAAATTCACTATTCCCATGATCAAGTATTAAAAATGTTGATAAAAAGTCAGTATGTATGATCTATCTGTCATGGAGAAAAAGTGTAAGATTTATCCGTCATGGAGAAATATTGTCCTGATTTGTATAATTTCTGTATTTCTGTCCAAACCGATACTTCAATTCACATCACCTTTAGTCAGGAGCTACTCTTTTTTCAGAAAGAAGTACAGATTAAAAATAGTTAGAGTGCTGAAGCATTTGCAGATTCATATAGTGGAAATTTTGGCAGGTAACTTTTATACAGAATAAATTCTGATGATACTTTCAGAAGCATACAAGCCATGAAAATGGTATTTGTACAAGAGATCCACAGAAAATTAATAGTCTGTATGTTTGGAAGTTCACATTATTAATATCTATGTCCAATAAAGGTGTTCATTAAATTCTGGTTATAAAACCACTGAAGAATAAAATAGTTTATTATTTCCTTATCTTCCCTTTTCATCACCCTGGCATTTAAATAATATGTAAAGCTAAAACAAAAGTTATGTTTCTTCAACAAAAAGTAAATCAGAAAGGTACTAAATGTTAATAAAAGACTCAAAATATGTGCTTTTTCACATAGAATATATACTCTTCTTTTTCAGCTGATGAGCTATCATTACAGTTCTAGTTCTATTCAAAGGGATTCAATCACTGTGAGAATAAAAGGTAATATTTCCATATTTAATGTGACAGGAAACCTTGATTCTTTCAATTAAAATAATGAAAGGCATGAAAGAAGTGGAAAGATTGAAAGCCAACATAGATAGTCCTGACTGTGGCTGAAAACAGGTGAATCTTTTCCAAAACCAAATTCAGAGTTTTAGCAATTTTCATGCAAACATTCATTAAAGGCCTTTGTAGGTGCATCTATTTTTTGGAGACTTATATAATTAGGCAAAGTGAAATTGTTCTTTACAAAAACCTTAAAGACAACAAGGATTTTGTTATTAGTAGTAGCTACAAAGGTTATTTCAAAGGCATTGACTAGAAATATTCAATGAGTTGGCAAATGTAAAAGAGTTCACAGTAAACATAAAAAATATAATAAAAATAGGACTAAGAGAAAAACTTTGAATGTTATCTTTAAGAATGGGAGTGTAGAGAATGCATTCTGTGCAAGCTGAAGATATTAGCTGATTTTTCATTCCCACTAACTTGAACCAGTTCAAAAAAGAGAAAAAAAAGAGAAGGGGCTTTGGTATTGCTTGCATGAGAAGGGAAGGGGGAAGAGGAAGAGGAAGAGGA
>VWZP01003889.1:0-41225 GCA_013396995.1 Dicaeum eximium
CATCCCGCCCCACCGTCAGCTCCTGCCGCCTCATCCCGTCTCCCCCGCCCGCCCCATCCCGCCGAGTGTCCGCGGAGGAGGCAGGCTCTGACCGCCGCTCCGGCACGTAGCGGCCACCGCGCCCTTGCTCCCCCGTTTTGTTGCGCCTGAATTCCCTTTTCGGGGGCTGGGAGGAGGGAATGGCGGGGCCGCGCCTCCCCTCAGTCCCTCCCGGGGTCAGGGATGCTGCGGGGCGTTTGTGTGAGGCGAGCGGCGCCTCGCAGCGGGGCCCGGCCTGGCCGTCAGTCCCCGCAGACGCGCTCCGGCTGCCACCTGTGGGCTCGGGCGGGCGGGGACACGGAGGGGACCGTGCCCGAGCCGAGGAGGAGGGCGGGGATGTGATGAGCAGCCCCGGCGGGCAGAGGGTCGCGGAGCCCCTCGGCAGCGCCGTGCGAGAAGGATCCGGATCCGGAGCCGGCGGTGCGGGGGCTCCCTTCGCTCCCTCCCTCGCCGAACTTCGCCCGTCCCCGATGCGCGCCCGGCGAGGTGCGGGGCGGCTGGCGGGGATCCCCGCCCCGCTCCGCCGGCATCACATGGTGCTGGGGGAGGGAGGGGGGAGCCGCCCCCCAGCTCTCGCTTCTCCGACAGTTTCTTCCAGTCTCAGCGCTCAACTCCGGCGAGGCTGGAGCGCGGCGCGGGGCTGGGCAGGGCGGGCTCCGCCGCCTGCTCCCGGGGCGCCGCTCCGCAGCGGAGGCGGCGGGGAAGCGGCACAAGTGCGCGGCGCCTCCGCTGCATCTCTGCTTCTGATGCCCCTTCGCGACTGCTCGCCAGCCCGGCGGCCGCGGCTTCGGGAGGATGCGGCTCTTCCTCCTCGCTGCAACTTTCTGGGGATTGTGCCTGGCGCCAGGTAAAGGCTCCGCGCCGCTCGCCCGGAGGCGCCCGCGGCCAGCCCGGCGCTGGGAGCCTCCGTCCCCTCGCAGCCCCTCGACGGAGCTGCTACGGCCGCTAGAAAGGAACGGGGTGCCGGAGCGCCCGTCCTGCCCGCGGCCCGCAGAGGCCCCCGCCGGTGTCCCCATCGCCGGGGCGAGGCGCAGCAGCCGGTGCCTCCCCGCGGATGCCGCCGCTGCCCCGGCGGGCCGGGGGTCGGTGCCAGGGGCGCTCCCGCCGCCGCAGCGCTCCCAGCGGAGGGCGGGCACGGGCCGGGGTCCCCGCCGCGGGACGAGGGTGAGGGGCCGCCGGCGGAACGCTGCCGGAGAGCCGCGCGGAGCGCCTCGTTTGCGTGATAAAGGCGGCTGGCGAGGGATGCTCCGCCGCTTTAATTGTGCGTGGCAAAATAGTAATTAAATCATTTGTAATTAATTAGTAGCTAAGTAAACCCGTCGGCACAGATAAGAGCCGGAGCGGATCTATGAGCCGGGTTGCTCTCTGCGGGGCCAGGGCGGCTTTCAGCCCGCTGCGGGGCGGGCGATGGGCAGCGGCTGCGGGGCGGTGTCGGTGCCGCTGTCGGTGTCGGTGCCGGTGCCGGTGCCGGTGTCGGTGCCGGTGCCGCTGTCGGTGCCGGTGCCCGTGCCCGTCGCCTCCTGGCGGCGGCGTCTCCAGCGCCGGAGCGGCCGCCCCGGGCCCCGCGGAAAGGAGCATCAGCAGAGCCGGCAACGCTCGGCCTCAGCTTGTTTTAGTTTATATTTGTCCAATTGATACTTTGGCTGAGCTGTCGAGTAGGTAGGAACAGCAAAACGCGAAGGGGGAAAGATAAGGGAGATTTCTGGCACGTGTTGGTTGTTTGGTTTTCTTCGGTGTTTGGTTTTTGTTTGTTTTGGTTTGGTTTTTTAATATTATTGCTATTATTTAAGGGCAGGTTAGACGGGGCTTTGAGCAACCCGGTTGAGCAGATGGTGCCCCTGCCCACGGCAGATGATCTATAAAGTCCTTTCCAAAAGAAAGCATTCTATGATTTTGAACAAATTTCTATCTGTTCCAGGTTCGGGTTTGCAAATACAGTGTTACCAGTGTGAGGAGTTCCAGCTAAACAATGACTGCTCCTCTCCAGAGTTCATTGTGAATTGTACAGTGAATGTTCAAGATATGTGTCAGAAAGAAGTGATGGAAAAAAGTTTTGGTAAGAATTTAATAATTACTCTTCTGTTTACCTGGTTTAGGTAGCATTTGTTGCTTTTGGCTCCACCCATTCATGGTGTTCAGCTACAGATGAATCTTGTGTCCCTACTGAAGGGACCGAATTCAATGTCTTACACTTCTGAGTGGCTTTGCAACTCGATGAAGTTAAATATTTTCCTTTAAAACTGGTGTAAAAACTGAAGGATGCAAGCCAAATGTAGATAAGGCTGGTTAATACACAGCCTTATGAGTCTCTGATATAGTTTCCCAGCACTAGGAAATTAATAACAAGTTAGTTTAATCTCATTACAGTTAATTACATGGGCTTTTTCCCCAAGAGATAGAAGAGCATTAAATTAGTAATTCCCTCCTTTCTTTTATTTACTCAAGCAATTTATATACTCTGAAGGTTCATCTTAAGGGAAGGAAAGTATAGTGATCTTTGCATTCCATTAAAGAAACCATCAGGAAAAAGGGTTTTCTAAAAAGNCAATTAATATTGAAGTTAACATATTAGGACAGCAATGTGTCCAAGAGCTGTGATTCTGCACCTTGCCTCTGTTGTCTTTTGAGCTGTGTTATGAATGGCTGGGATTTGTTCAGCATCGTGGAAGGCATTTGAGATTTAGAGGGAACTGTCTCACACTACAGTGTTGTTCTGCAGCTTTCTATGTGAGCAGAAGACAGGAACTTTATGAGGGGCTCTGGGGCAGTGTGGGAGGGCAGGAAGGGAGCTGGAGCTCATGGAGCCTCCTGCTGTGGCTGCAGGCAGCTGAGAGGGTGCCGGGCATTGGAAAGGACAGGGAGCAGCCACTCCCTGGGGAGCCCCAGCCTGGAGGTGCCCCCTGTGCCCAGCCTGGGGTGCAGAGGCAGCCTGGCCTTCAGAACCCTGATTTAAGGGGCTGCAGCTCTCTGGGACTGCCCATCTCAAGGCTCTGGTGTTTTGCTGTAGATCAAGGCAGGCTGTCCTTTCCCAGCAAGTCCTGCAGGAGCAGCAGGATGCCTCTGTGTGCAAACGTGTGCAGTCATCCGTCCTGAGCAGCAGCAGTGCTCAGGGCTTAGCAAACTCCTCTTCCAGGTCCTTGTCAGTCAGCTGGCCCCACCTGGGCTGGCAATGTCAGGTCGCTGTGGAATCAGTCCTGGATAAATAACAACAATTGTTGTTATGCATCAAAAGTACCTGAACTGCTGATAGTGTTTCATCCTGGGAAACACCATCCACACCATCCACAGTGACTACTGCTGTGAAATACTTATAACCTGTCCAGTGCTGGGAAAAAAAATGGTTTTAAGCTGTTTAAAGGAAGATTAGCCTCTCTTAAGTTATTTCTTACTGGAGTATTTTATTTCAAGTTTACTTGAAAAGGGTGGTGAGGATGTGAGATAGTTACAGCTTGCAAGGTACTTTTAAAATCTTGAGTATCTCTAAAAGACTGCTTGAGGGCTTTGCTATCTCCACACCACAGCTTCTGTAGTACTTTCATGAGGTTAAGACAGGATGCTGTGGTGATTTGGAGGGCTCTAGGTGTGGTAGTAGACACAGACAAAAAAGTCAGATTTGAACTATTTTTGTTGATGCATAACTTGCCATTACTCCTGTGAAGAAATTGTTTGCAATACAGTAAATAAGGAACTCTTAAACTTCTTGGTGGGGTTTTTTTTCCCTGTGCAATTTTATGTTTTCTCTGAGCAGATCCTTGGATTTTTTCTTTAGGAGGTTACTAGCATGCTGTGCATAGCAGGTGCCACCGTTCTATTACATTTACTTTTATAAATGCATTTCTTATTAATTTTTAAGTTCAGAGATAGTAAATTTCAGCCAGTTAATAAATTAAAATTTTAACCTATTTCAAATTGAATGAAATTTACATTGCAAGCTTAGGTTCTGTTACCCTCAGTCAATTTTAGAGAGGGTTGGTTGTAAAACAGAGATGATTCAGTTCATCATCCTTTATTGGTTTTATTCCTAATTGGTATTTAAATGTGTGCAATATAAATGCCTTACTCTCCCAAGTTTTATTTAATAATTCATTTTACTTCTACCAGTATATTTCATAACCTGATTCTTTTGGTTGTTGCTTATTACTGAGTGCTGAAATGTTTCAAGTATTGATTTTAATTTATAATAGACTTGAGTTTGAGCTTTTAACCCAGAATACGAGAGATGCAAATTTGCATTTATTTGACAGCACAATCTCATCATTACAGTTCTTTCCTCTTGACTAAATACAGTCAGAAATGTGCAATTTTTGTAATTAACCCGTTTTTGTCATTAATAAAACATAGCTGTGTCAGTGAGCAAAGTGCTGCAAGTTACCTCAAACGTTGTTTAAAAGTTGAGCGCGGTGTTTTGAGATAAAGCTCATGGTGTGAGTGGGGAACTGAGGGAGCCACCCTTCCTCTGCAGGAGGAAACAAGCACCAGTTTGTGTTTGGGGGTGCTGGCTCACATTCTGTGCTGTGCATCCCAGCACGGGGCCAGGACTCTTTTCCAGGGGTTTGTTGGTGTCCAGGGAGTTGTGCCACTGCAGCTCCGTGGCTCAGCTCCATTTCTGGGTTAAACTCCCTGCTGCAGAAGCTACACAGTGGCAAATTACAGCCCTGGGCTGTTCTCCCCATTTACCTGGTAAGAAGCTCCTTATGCCTGTTCACAGTCAAACAGCTCCTCCTCAGTTTCTCTAAAATCAGTGCTCCAGATGCCACTGGGTTCTCTCAGAACATTATCTCAGCTTCAGGTGAGAAATAACAGCAGCTCAGGCAAGTTCCTAACCCAGAGATTAAGAAGTGGCTGTTCTTGTGGCAGCCTCTGATGTGAGCAGCTAAGAAAGCAGGTGTTAGTAGCTTTTATTTTGAATTAGATCATCAGGCATCTGATCTCAGCTGTTTGTTGTGTCAGGTAGACATTTGCTTCTTTGGACAACTTGAAGTGAATTGAGAATTGAGCAGCAAATGGCAAGATATTTCTCCCTCTTAAGGCTGAGTTGTATGTAAAAGTTTTGCCAGAAAAAGTTTAATGATTGTTAGAATTCTGTTCCAGTGGGAGATACAGGATAAGACAGTACTTTCCCCGTGATAAAGAATCTTACAAATTAATTTGTTAATTAAATCTCAAAAAAAAGAAAAAACCTTTTAGAGGAAGAAGTGATGAGAATGGAAAGTGGCCCTCAAGATTGTACCAAGAAAGCTTTCATCCCACAGAAATTAATGTAAAGGATAATTTTCTAATGCATTCTTCAGCTGGATAAGCAGGTGTTTGAAAACTGTAAATTGAATGTTTGAAAAAGGATCAAAGTCCTTACAATAATTCTACTTGCAGATACCTTGTGGAAATACCTGTGGTGGATTCCCTGCTCCCACTTGCCTCTCTCTTTCCAGTCTATGGACTTTTAAATTAGAAATGTCAGTGCTCCTTCATTTTTAGAATATATGTAGCAACAAAGAAATCCCACAGTATATTGGGATCAAGTGAAACATCTTGGTGATGTATAGATGAGTATATAACATGTACATGCTTTTATATATATTATATATCACAGAAAACATACTGGTAATGATAGTCTTGCCTTTTACTGAAGAGAAGAGTTCTCTGAGCATAAAGGCTGATCTAAAACCCACTTAAGGCAAAATGAAAGTTGCAATGTGAATACATCAGCGAGGGATGAAGCAGGAAGGATGAGACAGCCCAGAGAGGGGGGCAGTCTCAGTTTCTTGGAACTCTGCAAGTAAACCTGCCCATGTGCATGTTTTGAACAATACACTGTCTCTTCTAATGCAGTTGTGAACATTTACCAACTTTTGCAAGGAAAAAAACATGATGCACAATAGCAATGCCATTATTTTAAAATATCAAGGATTTTTCCTTTTGCAAGCAAATTGGGAAACAATCAGATTATTGTATTAATCTGCAATAAGAAACTTATTTGTTTGGTTTACAATGGTCCTTTTAATGTATTTAATTATTATATAACTCTGCAGTGTAGTTAGAGCAATTGCTGTGATTGTGTGCTTAAAAGCAGTGCATGGAAACACCATGAGCAAGATCAGCATCTCAATTTTGAGTTAGAACTTTGTCTACTTCTCTGAACTATTTCCAGTATTGGTTTCCCCATCATTTGTTTATCAGTGGCTACGTTGTATGATGAGTTGGGCTGTGGTAAATTCTTTACCTGTGATTATTACTTGGTTTTGCCATGATTGAGTTGTTCATTTGTGCAAGGATTACAGAACCAAATACTTTTTTCTCTGTTCATGTAATTAATTGCATATTTATATCAGGGGAAAATTATGCTCTGGTGTGCTTTTATTGACAAAGTGATTAGAACAGCAAACAAAGTTTAATGTTGCCAGAATTACTGTAGGCATTAAAGCTTTATAGGAAGTTGTTGCATCCCCAGTATCCATTTAGAAACAGTAAGAAACATCCACTAAATTGGTGGTGGATTTTTATTTATTTTTTTTAGTTTCCTCTACACTTTTTTGGTCAAAGAATATCAACATAACAGGATTCTTTGGGGTTTGGGGTGGTTTTTGTCTGTTTTTTAATCAAAACAAAGCATGATATAATAAAGGTTTATTGACAATTTTAAAAGATAAATAACAATTTTGCATGGGACAGTTGGTACCTATAACATCACATATTGTGCTACCAGAAGCCCAGTGAAATGAAGACATAATATCAATATTGGAAACACAGTTCACTTTTGATATTGAATAAAAGACTTTCAATGGATGTTGTTAATTTGCACTGTATGCTGAAAACTTGGATCTCTGCATACATAACCGTTCAGAAACCCTTTTTCTCAGATGTCAAAGCCATTTCATTCCTTGTAAATTTTTCCCAATCTTTGGGTTTCTCAGAAAACTTCCAGCCACTTACGGAATGAACTGACCTGAGTGTGTCTGCTAAAGAGAAATTATGGGAGTGTTCAGCAGCTGCTGTTCTGACTGCCTTTCAATAAAGAAAAGCAGCAGTGGAGTTAACAGTTCAAGCAGTTTATGACTTGAAAGCCATGACAAAGATCTGAGTGCAGAAGTGGTGAAGGCTGCATTATTTTAAGGAAGATGGGGTATCTGGTCCAACGAGTTTCATTTTTCACAGGATGTGGACAATAGCTTTTTATGTTATTTTATTTCTCAGGCTTGTATGAAAGATATACAAATGAATTTTGTGATGATACAGTGCCCACAGCCTGGTGTCTCTTAAGGCTCCCCTAAGAGTTTCCTATTGCATTTCACACACAAATGAGTTTGTGTTCCCAAATGTTTTTGGAGCCTGACCCTGTCACTCCTCTTAGCTCCCAGTGACCTTATCAAAACATTGGCAAGCAAGGAAGCCTTAATTCATCCAAACAGTTTTCATTTCCATTTTTCCTTTTTAGTCTGGATTTTTTTTTTGAAAACTTGACAAAACTGGATTTTGCCAACTCACCAATAAGTCTTTGAAACTGGAAAAAGACCTATAAACCCCAGGAAAATCCTACTCTAAAGTTGAACAGACTTTAAAACCCTGAGCGTGAAAATAGCTAAAGATTTAAGAGCGGAATTAATTTCCAAAGTTCTGGCATATGGGTGCCAACATCTGAGCCATCCCACTGAAATTGGTAAGGGCATTAATTAGGGATGCAGCAAGACTGTTCACCTGTAAAATTATTTATGTGACTTTTTGCAAGGATGTAGCATTTTAACATTTGTAAATGGAAAAGGGCTGTGCCCTCCCTTCATCTCAGAATGTAGGGATTGTCAAGAAGAATTCTCATACAGAATTATGAAAATTGAGTCCAGGTTCACCTCTGCCTCTACTTGATCAAGTGTATTTATTATATGGAAGGCTGTGAGCCAGCTTTGTTGGGAAGATTGTGTGTTGTAGTGCTTCACTGTACATCCACGTTAGTGAGCAGAGAAATGAATAAGAACAGTAGGAAACAAAAGAATTATCAGATATGCAGGTGAAACCTGAGCTTTGAGCTCTCACTTGTAGTCACTATGGCTTTAAAAAATATTTGATAACACCACCATTAGCAGCTGTCACTTTACTTTCCCAGTCTATGCATTTTTAAGCATTTTAATGCCACGCTTCAGCTTTGCAAGCGGTCACAAAGACTTTTTTGTGATGTTTTTGTTGTTAACAATACCATTTTGAGTCACATTTCCAGCACCAGAATTAGAAGGCACAACTTAGAAAAAGATATCAGGGTAATCTAAACCCTTGTCCTCTGCCAGTCGACAGTTGTCCAGTTTTCTCCTGAGCTGACTTAATTTCTGCAAGGTGTCATGTCAGGGTCAGAAGGAGAGTGAGGAAGCCAGACTTTAATTGTCAAAAGCTTCCTGTTAGTTTCTGAAAAATTGTGCAACTTTTTTAAGGTGCCAGATGCATGGAGGATTTGTGGTGATACTATGTTTTCATACAAAACCATGATGACAATATGCTAAGGTGTTTTATTTTCATTTTGCAGGGGGGCAGAGGGGGCTGGGTTTGTTTTATTTTTAATAGAATTGTGTATTCTGTAAGAACCCAAAGGCATGAATATGCTTTTATCTTGTCTATAGAATGCATCAAAGGGAGTACCAGGATGAAATAGCTGCAGTCCTAAAACACAAGATTAAAAATCAGGAAGTGTGTGCAAAAAAAATACTTTGCAATAGATTTCAAGTCACACACTTTGAGTGCCTTGGGGGGTTTTTTGGTCTGGAAAACACCACCCATGGTAGCCCACAGTATTTAAGTAGCTGTTTACAAGGTGATTAGAAAATTTCATGGTACAATTTCTATCAAGGTGCAAATTATTTAAACCACTTGTCAACTTTCTCTCTGGAGTTCACAAGGATAAGAGGAGTTAGTGTGAAGTGACCCTTACAGGATGTGGTTGGATATGATTATATTTTGTTTGGGGTTTGGGGGTTTTAGGAGGGTTTTTGTAACAATGAATTTACAGCCATAGCTGAAAGGCTTGTGTGTTTAGGAAGCTTAATTCATACTTTAAACCAATAAAAACATGATCTGACTAAAACTTCAATTGTTTGGGGAAGCACAACGTCAGAAGGATGAGTGATTGCTCTTCAATATTCAGTCACCTTCTACGATATTTAGAACCTTATTAGAGAAAATATTTATAATCACTTTCTCTAGAAAACAGCAAATCACAGTAGGACCTCTGGAGTCTGTCACTGTTTGATGCATGTAAACAGGTACTACTGAGGAAATGATAATTATCATAGCAAAACCACTGAAGCCATAAAAAGATGGGCATAAAGCCTAATATGGAAATTAAAAAACATAATTTGCAAACCTATTTGTGTATAGTCTGAAACCAATTTTTGTAGCATTACTGATACGATAAAATGCAGAAATAGTCACATTTATATTTTATGTTCTTTAGAAAGTGATGTTCACCTGTTTACATGCTCTTGCACTAGTATGAATTCTCATTTTATTTTGTGGCAGACATCAGAAAAGAGCTTTTTTAAGTCCTACTGGGTGCTGAATTTTGCTTGAGTGCAGGGTAAGCTAGTGACAGTTCAGGGCAAAAAATACAGAATGAAATATATGAATGAAATCAGAAAGCAAACGTGGCTAGGCAGAGCACACATCAAGTCTATGCACAACGAGAAGGAAAACTGGCAGATTCACCAAGAGCAGAAAATTGCAAGTTTTGGTGAAATAAGACAGTTGGAACTATGCAGGATATTCAAAGAAAGAGTATAGGTACATAAGCAGAGTTGTCAACTTGTCTTTATGAGCAGCAACATTAAGAGAACACCCAAACAGATCCTGTGCAATTCATGCTAATGCAAGAGCTGGGACAAGATTGAGGGGCTTCTCCTGAGTTCTGTGTGCTACACTGTGAATTATCCACTGCTGGGCAATTTTCCACCCTTTGCTAAGAAGAGATGAGCAAGATTTAAACACCCAATCTAAAAGAGTTGAGTGGAGGTTCTGTCAAAATCTTAAGTGTATGCCTCAAACTTGCCTTGATCTACCTGCTGGCTTTCTCAGCTGCTTTCTTTAAGGTACATAACTTTTCTACAGCTCTTTTTTTGCTTCCAGCACCTGGTGCAGTCTTGAAAAGGCTCAAGGGTGGCTCAGTGCTGGGCCCTAGTTGGACACAGGCTTCTTTCTAAGCTCCAGAAGATTTATGTGGTTTGCTCAGAGCACGTGCAGGGGATTTTGCTGAAGCACTGTTTGTGGAATGATCTGCACAAGACTGACTTCACACCTGCCTGTGAAATTTGTTATCTAGAAAATGGTGTTTTTTAAAGAAAAAGCTTTCTTTAAAAAAGTGGGGTGTCAGTCACAGCCCACAAGATCAGAGAACATCTGGCTTGGAAAGCTCGGTGTTGGGCAAAGTGCCACTGTCCCCTTGACTGAGGCAAGCTTAGAGAGGAGGGGTTTGTGGCCATGAGGTCCTGGGGTGAAGGCAGGGCTGTGATTTCCTGGTGGGCTGTGCCATTGCAGAAAGCAGTTTGGAGTAGCTGAGAGTTTGACTCTCAAACTCTGAGTTTGAGAGTAGCTGGGTCACTGGAGTGGGAAGGTGACTTTTTTTTGGAAATTAGGTCACTGATCTCGGAGGTGGTACCCTGGTTGCCTGTTTTGGCTTCAGAGAGCCTCTGTGCATTTTGCTGAAGGACACTCCTGAGAGTACAGGTGCAAGCTGAAGTTGCACTGCTTGGATTGTGCTTGGCTCTTAAAAGTTGGAGAGTCATGCTTACACAGCATCTTTTTGTCTGCACCTCCTGGAACAGAAGAATCAGAGGTGTCTAATAAGGTCCTTTTCAATCAGCAGGAGAAAAACCTTGGATCTTCTGGTGCCTTCTGCATAAACACAGTGTAAGAAGTAGGTGTGATGTCACCTTTTTTGGTTGTCCTAGTAACAAGTTAAGCTGTTATTCAAGAGAAATGCACTGGGCTGTGCAGACAGGGTAGAGGAAAGAACAGTCAGTTTTGGATTTGAATAAATTATTGCTTGAATTGTTTGTTACAATCAAGACAGAATGCACCTGTGTGTGGCCAAAACAGTGCCAGGGTGCAGATGCACAGGACTAGACTGGATCCAACTGAGAAAATAAATATTGCAAGCAGGAACTATAGAAAAGCCTTAAGATTTACACCCATCCCTTCATTGCAAGGAATGAGGCAGAAATAGTAGTTTGTTGAAAATAAATTTTCAATGCCAAATTTAAGCCCAAATCTGCTTAAAAAAAAAAACCTGAAAGCAAACATGGCTGTGTTAGGTATATGTGGCAGGAGAGGGTGTGGGATATAAGCACGTTGTCACACAGCTGTTCTAGTTCTGTGTCCTCCCCTCTTTTCTTGAAATTTCTTGATCTGCATCCCACAAACCTTGAAGCCAAAATAATAGAAAATCTGTTGGTCAGCAGTAGGTCCTTCACAGTAAAACATCCTTATGGTACCTAAACTGTTGTTGGGGGTCTGCTGAATCTGTGAAAAAGCACAAATTACTCTGTATTCGTTCATCAAGTAATTGGGCAATAAATACACTAATTGAGTCGTTGTAAATATGCTAATTGATCTCTAGTGTCAGTTGTTGTGGGTGGGCAGCTGGAATGACCCCAATCCAGTAAAAGCAGAGTCTAAAAAGTGAAGTCTCCTTGCTTAGCCAGTGACTCAGAACAATCTGAGGTAGAAGAAAAGCTTCCAGAAAGGTTTGCAATTATTTTTCTGGGTGATGTGTTAATGAATGCATCAAGCTGATTGCTCAGGCAAGAATACCCAGTAATTAGCAGTTATGGCTGTGGTATGAGTCTTATGAGGCAGATAACCATTTTCAAGAACTGTCTGCAGTTCAGCCTGCTGGTGGCAAATGATTCAGGGAGATCTTGGGGGTAGTTTTGGAACTGGCTCATCAATGCTGCAAAGGAGGAGTTTGAGGAGAGATCTCTGGATAGAGAGGAGGCTGCTGTCCTGGCTGAGCTCAGGGGGTGAGCTGAAGTTACTGGGGCCCATTAACCTGTTTGCTGGAGCGAGGAGATGCTATCCCTGCCATCAGATCATGAAAGTCAGTTGTACTAATGTATTTCCTACCAGAATTATGATAGGAAGAAGGTTTAAGAGCAAGTGAAGTCACAGCACAAGTGTTTTTAAAATGTCACTCCTGCAGTGCGAACATTCCCTCTTTTCCCACCAACTTCTGTGCCTGTTTGCATTGTGTCTTCCTGTCCAGATCCTGCAGAACCAGAGAGACAGCACAGCCTTTCTATGCTGATCAAGCTTGCTTCATACCTGATGCTTTGTAAAAAGCACTTAGTGTGATAGCAGCTGGTCTGTGAGATCAAGAGAATCTATCAGTACTTAAAGGAAAAAAACTTGGATGTGAAGGGCCTGTTGTTAGCAAAGGAGAGGTTAAAAACCTGATGGAAATGCTGAGTTTTTTAAGTAAAAAAAAATCTTTCTAAAATTTATACTACTAGAACAGGGAATGGGAATAAACAATCATTTGGATGTGAAATTTCCCATTGTAACGCATTTACTGAAATGCCACTGGAGAAGTGTTACAAGGGGATTTTGCTACTACTCAGATTATTCTCCCTATTTAAGTGTGAACATGGTCCATCTGTTCATGAAACTTTGAGTGTAAAATTTCAGTCTGTGCAGGAATACTGTGTTTTGACTTCAGAAGGAGCTCAGGATTGTTCTGTGGGATTGATCCTGGAGAACAGATCTGTTGTAAGCACGTGGAGTTAAGCTGCAGGAGTTTGATTTTTTTGCAGGGGAGGTTTCCTACAGTTGTCTGGTGAAAAGCATGCCTCAGAGGGCATCATCTAATTGTTCACAGCAATGAACAATTCTAGTCTCCTAATCCATGGGAGAAGTGCAAAGTGTGATATTTCCACCCTTATAAATTATGCAAACTAATAAATCACTAGTTCAAGTTGTGAACAGAGCTTTGCAGGAAACTGTGGAAAGGAAACAGCAGGAGGAGAGTGATCTATGAAATGGTGGGAATAGGAAATCTGCCAGGGTCAAAAGCTTTTTAGAGGCTTGATCTTCGAGGGCAAAGTCAAATTCACTGCTGTTCATATGGAAGACTGAGGAGTGGCTGAGTTTGGTGAGTGTTTGTTGCTCAGGGAAATAATCTGTGATGGGGAGATGTGGGATTAAGGAACGAGAACAGTCATTGTGCCTGGTTTAATTGAATACAGGAATCCTTTCTCAAGAGGGAAGGGGAAGGAAAAACATTAGTTGTAGCCATGGGAAGGGTCATATCTGCCTCTGCTCTGGGAAGCCGGCAGGAGGAACATGGGCAAAGCACAAAGTCCTTTTGGGGAGCATCAACTGAGATTTTGGTATTTTAAAGCCGATCAGTGGCAGCCACTGAGGCTCCTTGACAGCAGTGGTTTGTCAGCAGAGACAGAACTCCCTTCTCTTTGCAAACTGTAGTAATAAAGATTGCATTGCTTGATCTGTGTGCCTTTGCTGTTACAGGGAGAACAGCCCACAGCTCCTCTTCCTTCTTGAGGAAAGGCTCTACCTGCTGTGTTGATTGATTGAAGCTCACTGGAGACAGAGAAAGATTTAACACTCACTTGAGGGCTTCTCTTCATAAGTTTAACGAGATAGATAGCCTAAAAACACGTTTCAGAGTGGAGATTTGCAGAGGGAGAACACAAAACAAGGAAAACCCTGCATTGTTGGGATGGCAGCAGTGTTGTGACAGTATAAAAGAATTGCTTTAATTAAAAGTCTCTGAAGACAGGAAATCTTTCTTTCTGAGCAAAGCCCAAACAAAGGGTGTTCTGCTGCTGCTCTCAGCACTCAGAGGTTTCTCCTGGACCATGGAGGTGCTGTAGTGGTTATTAAGCCCTTGGGGACTGAAGAAGTACCTGCAGGCACTGTACATCCAGTACCTGCAGGTCATATTCCCACCTCACTCCCTCCAAAAAAAGTCTCAATCACTGTGCATTTAAAGACATTTTGGGACCATGCCACAGGATGCAAAGGCACCATTCTCCAAGGGAATCCTGTTCCCTTGCTTTTCAGGAGGAAAAAAAAAAGAAAAAACTATCCCATATTCAAAAAGAATAGTGATTTTATCATCCTTAGGAATATCCCTACTACTTTTTGTAGCAGACAAGCGTCCATTATCTATTTCTATTATGTGTATGTGTTTCTTAGACAAAATTTCTATTGTATCACTTGCAGGAAAATTTTGGAGTAATGAGGTGGGGAGCTGCCATAACCAGTTCCTGCTTTGACAGAAGAAAATACAACTGTGTATTTTAAAGCCTTTATAAACCATGTTAAAATAGCAGCTAAAAGTATGTGCATCAGAATGTACTTTTTTCAGTTAAAAACAATTGGTTTTTCAGTTAAAAACAAGTTAAAAATTATATATTATCTTATTAATTAAAATTACCTTAAATTACACTCAAAAAAGGAAGACTTTCAACTCAAGAAAGACACTTCCATAGGAATGAAATTTTTTGTTATTGAGGGTATTAAACTTCAAAGACAAGCAAGAACTGAGATTACCTGGAAAAGTACTTCTAGTTCCTCTTCAAAAAAAATATTAAAAGGGGAGGGAAAAGGATGAAAGTTTTGCTGATAATCATCCTCTTTTTACTCTTGGTTACTTGTCTGTGTGTGGCAAAGGAACAAGAAAAGGAAAAAAAAAATCTCAAAAGACAAATTAAGAGCATAGAAAGCTGTAATTACTTAGACACCTTAACTCAGACATGTTCAGCAATAGAAACAAAACTAATTTTCTCACTAATTGCATTTCACTTATAGCTATTCAAACAGTTTATTCTGAACGATGAAGAATTCCAGTTATAAAATGCACCATTTGATATACATTATGCAAATTAAGTCTGTAATATTTTTGGGTCCAACCAGAATCGAACTACAGAGGAATCCCAAGCAGTGACCGTGGTGCTGCGGCAGTGCAGGGCTGTTGGCCCTGTCACTGCTGAGGTGTCTGCCCCAAGCACCAGCAGCGCTTTGGGGATGTAAACTGGGATTGCAGCTGCTTTTGAGCACGAATGCTGCAGTGAAGTGTTCCCCTCAAACGGAGTAACCTTGTTCTGTGTCACAGGGATCATGTACCGCAAGTCCTGCGCCTCCTCGGCCGCGTGCCTGATCGCCTCCGCCGGCTACCAGTCCTTCTGCTCCCCTGGCAAGGTGAACTCTGTCTGCATCAGCTGCTGCAACACTCCACTCTGCAACGGACCCCGGCCCAAGAAGAGGGGGAATTCTGCTGTGGTGCCGAGGGCACACGTGATAACCACTCTTCTGCTTCTTAAATTTTCTCTGTTGTTTTTGTACTGCTAAACTTCAAGCAAATTGGTTGGGTTTTTTGGGTTTTTTTTTGGTTTTTTGCCCTGACACAATTTGTCCTGCATCTTTCTTTCTTCAAAGACGCTGCAATTATTTTCTGTTTGTTTCCAAATCCCTGTCAACAGCAAGGGAAGTTCAGTGGTTGTGTGGAGAAGAGGGGCTGATATTTTTGTCAGCTAATGAGTTCAGTTAGCAGATTGAATTTCCAGTGTGCACTTAAAAATCCCAGCAGGACACAGAACTCCTGTTCCTTTTGCATAACTGGAAACAAATCCATCCGTGTTATTCCTTTTGCCTTGTTGTCGCTTTCCTCAGTCATTTCAATTTCCATGTTTTTAAGCTCTTTGCTAAGCAGTAACTTTGCCTTATGAAGTCATACTTGATGTTCACAAAGGCCGTTCTGTGCGCCCAGACCGGGCTCTGAGCCAGCCTCAAGGGGCACCACTTCCAGGCTGGGATCTGGTGGCGCAGAACCCAGCTCCCCTGGGCTGCAGCTGGCCGTGGGCTCCTTCTGGAAGGTGCTCAGGAAAACTTTGGCGTTGCCCTTGGTGGAAGAGCCGCGCCTGGAGGAGGTGAAGAGCAGCGGGCGCAGGGAGCGGCTGCTGCGCGCCCCGGAGCTCTGGTTGGCCCTGAGGAACCTCTCCCTGTTGGCGTGCTGGAGGGTGAGGCGGCAGCACAGGACCTGCAGGAACACGCTGCGGAACTGCTGCGAGGAGATGTTGTACAGCAGCGGGTTCACCACCGAGCTGAGGTAGAAGAAGATGTCGGCGACGGGCAGGAGGGTGACGTAGGCTCTGAAGTAGGGGACGGTCCAGTCCTGCTTCGGTTTAGCAGCAGCCATGATCCTTCTGACCTGGTTTGGCATCCAGCAGACCGCCAGAGTCGCAATGATCAGTCCTGCGGGCAGAGAGAGCAAGAAAGATGTCTGCATACGTGGGGGAAGACACATAAAATACTATCAGTTCTGCACTTATTTGTTAGGAAATGGTACCGATTTTTCAGTGTTTTGCTTGACAGCTTTTTCTGCCAGTAACATTTTTTGTTTGTTGTTTTTAACAACTGTTACAAGGTCATTGCGGCACATGCTCAGACAAAACACTGCATAGCACTTGGATGGTGTTTCTTTGTACCTGTTGTCATGTATTAGTTTTCAAAGTGTTCTTTCTCTGATCATCTGTGTCTTTGGAAAGAATGCGGTTTTGTTTTGGTTTGTGCTCTTACATTTCTTCTGTCTTTCCCTTTACTTTGAAAAACAAACACAATAAGTAGAACCTATAGCCATAGTAGATCAGGCAATACCCAGAAGAGATCAGATTCTTGTTTGTACTTTACAAAAAAGAAAATGTATGCATAATAATATATTTCGTGTTATTTTTGGTAGATTTCCTCTTACAGAAGCTATTTTTAAGTAAAATGTGTATGGATCTTTTTATGGTAATTAAGACATGTTGGGCTTTCTTAAAAATCAAATTCCAGTGGAATTAAATGATGAATGTAAATGAGAAAAACCCAAGCCTAGTCATGAAAGTGTAAGCAGTTTCAGATTGTAAATTACGCTTTAAAATGTGGTATCTGACCATTTTGTATTTATATGTAAATATAAATACATGTTGCTGCATCACTAATGGCATTAAAAAGGGGTGGCTGAAGTGTTGGATGTCTGAAAATTCTGCCTGGGTAGAGCGCATTCCGCAGGGATCAGCGGTGCTGCCAGAGCAGCCGCCCTGCAGGAGCACGGCAGTGACTGGAGCTGGATGTTCCCAGGCAGGAGATGGAGCAGGAGGCACCTGGCTCCTCAGTGGCATCCTCTGCTGCTCCTGTGTGCCAGTGCTGGGAACCCTGACACCTTGTGTGACACCCCAAGTGCACAGAGTCACTCGTCCTGCTGCTCCCCCGCCACCCAGCAGTGCTGGCTCACCGTTTGCTGTCCCCTCTTTGCTTCTCTCTGTGCCTTACACCAGCTTGGAGGGAGCAGAAGCTGCAGTCTGGCTCTTCCCTGCGGCAGGGAGTGTCCAGGTGGGGCAGTTCTCACCCTGGGTCACCTTGTGAACCTCATCCCCTGCCTGACCTCTGCTCCCAACAGCAGCACAGAAGCTGTTAAATTGTTACCCCTCTGGGCTGAGCCAGATTGCCCCCACTGAACGGTCACTGTAGCAATGCCGTTTGGAAATAGCAGGGTTTTGGGGCCAGGAAAAGGATACTTCACTAACAGGAAGATGTGAATGGAGCAAAAAAGGGAGGTAGGAAATAGAAGAAAGATTTTTCATAACTTTGAAACTGCCAGAGCTTCATTAGGCTATGTCCAAGTTGTCACCACCAGTACCCCCAAGCAAAGAAAAGCTATGAAATGCCTTTTAAAAACAGAAATTTAATTTTTTCATAAAAGGGATAATAACTTTAGCAAATTTATTATCTCCCTGAATGAGCTACCAAATAAAAGCTATCCTTTGGATGCCTTGCTTCTGTAATCGCTTACTGTTGCAATAACTTTGTTGGGGTGGGGAAGTAGCAGACCTTAAACCCTACAGCACTGGCTTAAAAGCCCTGGAAGGTTGTTGTTGGCAGTAAATCCATTGCCAAAATCTTTGCCATTTTCAGTTCTTTGCCTACCAGAACACTCCTCAGACACTGTTTCTTTGCTTTCAGTCTGACAATCCCCTCCCTGCCCCTGCTTTTCCCCTGCCACCTTGCCTCACTGTTCAGTACCTGCTGTGCCTCTGTGATCTGAATTTTGTATTAATCCTGCAAATGTTTGTGGCCTTTAGTGCTCTTTTTCTGCTGTCAGCTTAACAGCTATAGGGTATCAGTCCTGGCATGGGCCAAAAGAAAATACAGCCCCCTGAGCAGTGACTTGTGATGAGCCTTGTAAAAAGACAGTGGAAGGATTCTGTTGCTTCACTGGGGCTTTTTCTCTGGTGCAACTTAAACACAAAGTTCACAAGCCCAAATCTGTGGAATTCTCATCAAATTTTACCAGAAGATCTCTTTCAAGTGAGAAGAAAATAAGCTGTATTGTCCTTATTTTTTTTTCTTGGTTAGAAACAGAATACTTCATCATGCAGATTAATAGTTTCCTAAATTATGAAAGCTGCTGCAAAAAACTGTGAGCAAACAATGCTTGCATTCATTTTTAAAGCCCTACTGCATTGCTTTGAGATGTCTGCTTCTTTTTTTTGTGCTTCTATCTGATTTCATTGGCATTGACCTTTCTTTTTAATTCAAACTGCCAAGTGCTTAAGATACCCCCTTGTATTCTTCAGACACTTTTGTTCTGGAGAAGTGAATATTTGGTAGTGTGTACAGTGAGTGAAAAATGAGCTGCTTGTGCCCTTGTGCGGCGCAGCGAGCTTTGCCTTCCGGGGCGGCCGCAGGGGCAGTCTGCAAAACTGTTGTTTTCCAGGGATGACTCACTGTTCATTTTTACACTTTGAAAAGATGCTTGTTGACTCAAAGGAGGATGCACCATGCAAATAAACAGGCTGACAGACTCACAATATTTTTCCCAGCGTTCACACGTGGCGGGCAGCGTGGAGCGGACGGAATCGCGGCAGCGGAGCGCCGTGGGAAGCCTCTGTGCTCAGCACTGCTGCTGCCAGCCTGAACCTGGGCTCGAGGAGCTGGTGTTGTGCTGCAACGTGCCAAAGCTGCTTAAACAGCCTCGACCAGCTTGAATGTAAACCACACTGAATCTTACACCAGCGCTGATGTATTTTTCCTGAGCTTGCTGCCTGATAGGAATAACTCTTCACAATCCAACTTTGCCTTCCACTCCTTCTTATTAAAGGGAGAAAGATCAGTAGCTCTGCTTTTTCTCCCCCATTTTCCTGACCACTGGATGGAAGTGACACAGAGCACAGCTTTATCTTCCATGGAATAACAATGTTTATAAACAAAGTAATGCTGTGGTTCTGCAACCTCCATCACTGGTGCTTGAAATTTCTGACCCACATTTGAATCATTCCAGCTTAATCATCAGAAGGGCATTAGAAAAATGCCAGCAGGAGCCCTTGTGTTACCTTCTGTAAGTGAGAACATCTCAACCTTTAAGTAAGGGCAGGATCTCAGAATTCATTTAACATTGATTTAGATATTTCAAAGTAACAAACAAAACAAAACAAAAGACATTAAAAGGTCCTTGACTAAAATTACATTATAAAGTTAAACCATTAACAAGCCACAAAACAGTTTACCCCAGAACAGGAATTACCACATTACTACTATCTTAGTCTGAAAAAAACCCAGCCCAAGCCTCTTCACAAACAAAGCATACAAATTTAACAACACTTTAAATTTGGGAATCATTATTCTAACTTCCCAAAAGTCAATCTCACCTTATTAATTCTTAATATGTGACAAAGGATCATTTATGTAGTAAAATAAACCTAGCATTTAAGTGCCAATAGTATAAATATTCATTGCTGGCAGAGAATAGGAGTTTGGCAGTCATTTATCCCTTAGCAATACTTTTTTATTACTCAGAAAATTCCTCTGGGCCATAGGGGACTGAATTAAATTCATTATGAACTTTATTGGGAAGGATTTTAAATATGTGCAAATGTCTGGTAGAGAGGGCTTCCTTCTCCACACTTCCCCTTGTTCTTCTGTTGAATATATTTTTGCCCTTTTTTTCTCTACCTAAGCACTTAAATCTGTCTCCTTTTATAACCCAATGCTTTGCCTCTATCCTGGCACTGCCAGGCAAAAGCCTGAAATTGTCAACAAGACCATAATTGCTACCAGAGAGTGCCAAGAACAGGTTTCCTTTTGGCTGCCAGTCCCTTAGCTGAGGCTGTTGGTGACCTCAGGTGCACATTCCTTTGCCTGTGCACTTAACCCTGGCCATCCTGGTGGGTCAAGGTCTACCAGACTCTGCTGCTGCTCTGTCCCAGCCAGCCCAAAGCACGGGTAGACCTCAAACTTTGCCTCTCTGGGATTCAATTAATGACAAAAAGGCGGGCTCTCAGCATCTGCTTGTAAACTGACATTTAAATGGCAATTGTCAGTGGAATATCAGCATATGGTTACTGAGCTGTGAGTCAAGTGCAGGCAGAAATGCAGTTGGTTCAGAGGAAGAGCTTTTTTTAGCATTTGTTTCACTTTTGTGTACTTGGCCTGACTATACTCAAAGGCACAACATGACACTAATGCTTAGTCACAAAGTCTTCAAACAGCGCATCAGAAGTGCCAAGAAGTCCCAACAGAGGAAGAAAGACCCCCTTTAATTATTAAGTTTACCATCATAAAGCAGTGCTAATTATGAGGAAAGCACTTGGTCCCTACTGGATTCTGCTACAAACAGCTTTGAAAACATGTGCAGATACCTTCCCACTAACCAGGGTCTCAATGGTCTCAGTATCAGCCACTAATAACTCAAGAGAAGGAAAAAAAAGCAAAGACACAAGTACTAATTAAGAATGCCACTTTCAGGAGGTGGGGTTTTGGCTTGTATTTGTGTTATATTTATTGTTTTAACCAGGACAAAAATCTTGCTTTTTGTTAGAAATAAGGAGCATAAGGCACTAGTTTATAGTCTTTCTAGCTTCCAAGAAGACTCAAGGCATGAAATGCAGTCTTCAGTCACTGAGATGACCTTCCCAACTGCAGATCACTGCAGCTCTGTCTTCAGCATCTGCAGCTGCTCCGTGCCTCTGCTGCTGCAGCTCGCTGCATGTGAGGAGTCAGCTGCCATATGCTTGTTGTCTCCTGACAATTGTCATTGAAATGTCAGCTTACAAACAGCTGTTGCTTTCATTGCTGCGAGTCTGGCTGGTAAGTGCAGCAGGGAAAGCAGGCAGAGTGATCAGAGTGATGCCTGAATGGCAGCTGCCCCTCGGCAGGAAACTGAGGCAGGCTGCAGCACCTCAAGGAGGGGACTGTCTTCCATGCTCTTCAGTCTCAAGATCTCCTGCTGGTTCTGCTTTGGACAGGGAAGAGTTTAGAGCAGTCTTCCTGCTCCTTGAGCAGCTGGGTAGAATCTCAGACCCAAGCCTGTAGCTTTTAACAGCTCCTGGTGGCTACCTGCTGTCAACCACTATCCAAAAAGTGACTCGACCCCCTCTGTATCTCTGACCAACAGCAATGAGCTGTTGATGAGCAGAAGGGTGTGCAGGAGGGTGGAAAACAGGAACACACCTTCTATTTCTGCTCCCAGTCCCATCATTGCCTGCCCCATCAACTCCCTTTGGTTTAAGGTCAGAAAGTTTAAAAGCAAAATCCACAGAGGAACTGCAGTGTCTCTTCAAGGCTTCAGTGGATATTGCAGTGTTTATGCCAGAGCTGGCATCTCCACATAAAAGGGTCTGTATAGCACAAATCATGTGCTAGAAGGCCTTTGTATATCCTAAATTAGTCTTGTGATATTCAGTGCTGTCATGCCTGTATCCTTTTTGTACAGCCTGTCTTCGTCTCTCTAGGAAACCACTGCCTTGCTCTCTAAGATCTAGAATAAAGAGAAAAAGGCAGTGGGACAGATCAGAGGGATAATCCCCCAGACCCCTCCTCTTGCCCACACACAATTGCAGAAGGGCCAAGGGGGCTGCTGGGCTCTCTATGGCACCAGAGTGCCCACAAATCCAGCTCCAGCTGGCCCACAGACACACACTTGTCACACCTGTGTGAGGTAAGCCTGCCACAGGGCTCCTATCAGATCTACCTGTGTGCCCCTACACTTGCAGCATCCTTTTCTAGGCAGTGATTCACAGCTGGGTCTCAGATCAGGCTTGTCCCTCCTGTCCCGTGCTCTGTCCCCATTAGTGTGGGCAGTGTGGCACTGGGTACAGTCACTGCAGGGGCACCACCAAGTCCATAAAACAGCAGGGGTGGTTTCACTGCCCTTATGAGTGTACTCATGACCATTAATCTCCCATTTCCCAAACCCCACCACCCAATCTGTATTCAGTGCACAATGTCACAGCCATCAGTAAGGGTTTTGCTTGAATGAGGGTTGCACTGTGCTCCATGGGCAGGATAAACTTCTAACAAAGATTGAAAACAGGAAAGGAATACTAATACAAACTTTTCCCTTGCCCCTCTCAACTTCATGCAAGTTTCTTCTGCTGAAGGACAAACATTATAGTAATAATAAGCACATATTGATGTATGTTGAGGCGAATATAAAATGTATTAACCTCAGATAAATATTGATATTGCTTTGTCCATGTCAATATTTAGTTCAAGGGACAATAAATTTTGATATTCACTGGAACAAGTCAATACATGCATTGCTGCATGCATTTTCTATAAGCTCAAGTTATTCAGCAATTCTCTTTTTTTTACCCCCAAGTTTCAGAATCACAGATGTGCCTCTCAGAAATGCTTCTCTGTAGCAGAAGGATTTAATAAGTAAACTAGCCCTACTCAGGCAGTAACTACAGGGAGGAAAAATAACAAGATATGGCCAGTGTCTATCTCCCAGGGATTTACCTTCTGTTTTTCTAACCATCAGGGAGAGCCTCAGGCTCCCCGTGGGTTCTGACACTGAATCTGGGCTGGCTGCTGTGTGCAGCCTCCTCAGAGAACAGGGATTTCCTCATGGCTCCACATCAGCAACTCGCTGCCTTTGCTGTGGAGCCACCTCACTTACAGACCACATACAAAGCAAAGCTGAGGTCAGCCCCCTGCCCCTGCCCCTGCTGGTTCTGCAGGGAACCAGGGCAAAGGAGAGAGTGAGACAACATCTTTGTCACCAGCACAGGCAGGAAAATCTCAAAGTGTTCACAGAGAGGCTCTGGCAAACACCCCACAGCCCTTCTCAGAATGGGTTTGAACTGAACAGGAGCAACAAACTCGTTATCGGTGTAAATGCTGCTGGAAGGATTAGGCATATGGCCTGGGACAAACAGCTGGAAACCAGCTCCATGTACATCCCATCAACAGCTTCCAGCAAAAAAACCAATGGACCAGCAAGTCCCACAGCCTCCAGAGGCATTTGGGTCCATCTCATGCTCGTTGTGCTCCTCCCAGATTCAAGGGTGCTGTGCAGGGAGGTCACATCTCATTAGTGAGCACGCTTGGGTGACAGGACAGTGCTGTCCCATGAACTGGAGCAATAAAGGAAAGGCACTGAGGAAAAACAAGCTGCCTCTTGTGGCAATAAATGAACCAAACCTACAAAATTTTAATAAATATATTGCTGTTCTGTTGCACATAAAGTTGAGTCTCTTCCAACTGAAGCCACCATTAAGCCTCACTAAATCCCAAATGCTAAAGTCATGCACAAATTCCTCCTGTAAGTGTCCATTCTCTGCTCAGAACAGCAATGTGTTCAAGTGTGGGGCACTGAGCACACAGGGAGTCTATTTTTTATTTTATTTAAAGCTTCTGTAGATAACTGGAGTTGTCAGGCATATGAAGAAGAATTTCACACAAGTATTTGCCCCATGGCATCAGAAAATCACCTGCTGCTGCTTTTGACACTTCATTTCACAGGTGAGTACGTAAATCATCACTGAGGCCCAGCAGATGCTGCAGAATCCAAAATGCACATCTCACTTGGATTGGACGAACTCCCCTGCCTTACACCCCCTTAAGGGTGCCGTGAGGTCACTCAGACCAAGCTGGATTCTCAGAGCTTCTGGACAAGTGTGGTACCTTTGAGCCAAACCAGGGATACAAAAGCATGCCCACAATCCCTCTCTCTGGCTGAAACCCCAGCATCACCCCACAGATTGCTCCATTCAGGTCCTCCCTGCCCTGCCACACACATTTCTTCTCTTGACTGACAACAGAGAGCTGCTCTGGGCTGGCTGAAGCACAGCAACATCCCATCAGTGACTCACTGGCAAAGACTGAGGCCAATTTTGTGTTTCCAGAAACCTGACCTTTAATAGAAGCCAGTGCTGAAGGAACCTGCCCAGAACACCTGAGCTTGCTTCCTTGCAGAGTAATAGTTTAGTTTTTATTGGTGCTTCAGTGTCCATTGTACTTCAGTTCTCTGCAGCTGATAACAGCACATTGGGTTGAGAAACATGAACACTGCCATGAAACAGGAAGATTATGAGAGATTTACATGGAGCTGAAACAAATTTTCCGGTCTGTGTATCATTGATCCACACATCTGGGACTTGCAGGGCACTACAGAAAAATCTTTTCTGCAGCACTGAAACATAACAGCTTAGGGGGATCCCATCACACACTTCTCCACAAGCAATGGCATTGCTCTTCAGAAGAATAAGCTATTTTTGCTTTGCACCATCATCTAACAGCCCACAGCCCTTCGTTAGAGTGGAACCAGAGGCACCAGAAGTTGCTAGGGGAACACAGATATGCAGAACATAATTAGTGAGGACACAAGTGTTAACAGTTTTACTTCTTAGCAATTTAAAATGTCTGACAATTATCTTCAGTTCCTAGCAGGGTCAATTTTTGCTTCTCAAATATTTTTAAATACTGTCATTTCACAGTAAAAACACTAGAAGAAACACAAAAACACTTGAAAAGGTTTCATGACGGGAGTATCGTTACTGAACATCAGCAGACGTTTCGCGAAATAGCGATTAAAGTCTTGATTTGCTTTTAAAAACCAGACATGCTCGTAGAGTACCAGAAGGAATCATGTCAGTTTTGATTCTTTGTGTTGGGTTTGCATGTCAAGGGTTTGGCAGTGGGTGGCTGCAGAGGTGGCTTCTGTGAGAAGCTGCCAGAAGCTCCTCCCATGTCCAGTGGAGCCAATGCCAGCGGCTCCGGGACGGACTCGGCACTGGGGGTTTACTTTGCTCTTCAGCGTTAATCTGACAGTATCAGACCCCATCATCTGCTCTAATTCGCTCCTAAATGTGCACAACTGTGCACAGAGGTGATGCTTTAATCTATGATACTGTGACTGATAATTCAGTGCTCAGGCTGCACCCCCAGGACATGGAGAGCCCCCAGTGCGGGTTTGTCTTTCAGGTCACTCACCAACACACCACAGCACTTTGTCTGGGACCCCAACTCTCTGGACAGAGCCAAGGCTGCCCCCAGACATAAAAGCCAGCAGAATTTCCTATGCTCCCTTGCCCTCTTGGGTGCCTTCCCTCACAGAGGTGGGTAAACAGCCATGAACACACAATAAATAGCAGCTTGGCATTTGGAGTGAGGGCTGGCTGTTCGTTCAGGTGCCCATTTCGTGCAGTTTGTCAATAGAAGACAAAATCCAGCATCTGCTTTTGAGCCATTCACAAGCACAATCTGCCAGTAAAACATAAAAACCCCTTTAAAATCAGGGCTACTTTGGTGAAAAGAAGATCAAGAATGTTGTGGAAATATTCATTGATTCGGGAGCAGAAGACGCAATGGTAAAATAAAGTGCTCACTTTTATAAAGTGCTTGAAATTTTAACATTCCAACTGTCAGGAAAGGCATGCTTATTGGAAATTGTTATTTCTGAATTGAGAAAGTATTTTTAAAAATCACTAATATGGACTGAAATGTTTAGAAGGGAAGAGGTTTAGTTTTTATTGATGCTTCTTCCTTGCAAAACAAATTCTTACCATGCTTGCTTTGATTTTCTTTTAGAAAGACTGAAGACCTGTTTTCCTTCTGCATTGGCGAAACAATGGGAGAAATACATCTTCCATATAAATCTCATTTAAATTCTGCATTCTAACTAGCAAACACAATTTGGAATTGAGAGGTTTTTTTGTTTTTACATTACAAAATGAGCCGTTGCAACATTAAACAGCTCATCTATTGCAATTCAGCAGGAGAAATCATTGAACAATCAACTGCAGAATACAAATACAGAACGACGCTCTATTAGCTCTGCAGATACATCAGATACTTGTGAGCTCTGCCAGAAAGACAAGCTTTAAATATATGTTATATGGAACTGATGATCATGGGGGGATCAGCAAAGCTCTCCCTAAATGAGAGATGTATTATCAATACACAAGTCAGATTTTTGTAAGAAAAACCTGCAAATGAATAAAACTTGCTCTATTTTAGCAAGCAAGATGAAAATGGAATTATTGATGCACAAATGGTAGCATGATCATGCTTGCCAGCTGCTTTAAAACACAAATGCAATTGGAGTTTATGTTCAGCAGCCTAAGTGAGAAGAGAAACCAAAGCAAATTGCCATCAAAATCATGTGTAGTTATCCAAATTCCACCGACCAAAATCTGCAACAGGAAGCAGGAGCCAGGGAATGGAAGAGCAGAAATCCACAAGGCAGCTGTGGCACCACTGGCATGAGGCTGACAGCTCAGGGGCTCAGCTTTCAGGCTGAAGGCCACTTCTTTGTTCTCCTCTGTCCCTGAGAACAGTGATTATCACAACCTGCAGGAGGGTGAGGAATGAGTTGTTTGGTGGTGGCAGACAGGAATCTTTTGGAAAGGGTGGGGAGAGGGGGAATCTCTGATTCAGCCATCTCCAGTGGCAATCCCAGCTCCGTAGGCAAAGACTGAATTCTTTGAAATGAATTCTTTGACTGACTCTTTGAATTGTGTCCTGGCTAGCATGTCAGTGGGGGAAACTAAAGTAAATGCTAAGCAACAAGGCAGCTTTGTTTTCTAAATTAGGCCTAACCTTTGATTGTTTGGATCAAACCCCTGGGTAGTGGCAAAGCTCCTTGAAATCACTCTAAGAAAAATGTCCCAGGCAAAAAGGGCTTGTTTGCAGCTTCCCTCCAAGAAGGCTATCCAGGGAGCTGGAGTATTTTGATTGCAGCAAAGTTTCTTCTCTGCTAACAGCCAGATCTCCTTTTATTTACATTTTGGAGCTGTCCAGAGAACTGCAATGAGCACAAACCTGTCAAAACCTCCTTTCTGAAGCCTTTTCAAGGAATATATACATAAGGTAAAAACATTCTTCCCCCTCACCACAGCCTTGGCAGCAGCCTAATTCCAAGTCTCAGGTACCAGGTTAGAAGGTGACTGTGCTCTGCCAATGGCATTCAGGTAAACACCTGGGCATGGAGTTGCCCAGCACACGGACACTCTTTGGTTTGAGATCCTGCTGTCTGTGCTGGGATATTTGTATTTTGCTTCCAGAAGCTGCTGGGGACCTCCAGAATGTCTCAGGTGGGCAGCTCACAGCAGATGTCAGCCAGTGCTTCTTCCTCTGCTCCCCAGACACAACCTCAGCCCTGTATCTCAGCTAAAGCAAAAGATGTCAGCTCATTTTGGTGCCCATAATCTATTTGAAATCATCTCCCTTATAATGATTTAAAGTTTGGAAAAAATCACTGCACGCTCCTTTCTTTTATCCGAGTTGTACAGGGTACATTTTGCTGGCCTTTTAACTCTCTTTTATTTCCTTGGGGTGAATCCACAGCTACCCAGAGTATTCCAGGTGGAACTGGAACATGCAGCTCTCTCTATCTTTTGTAGCACCTTTCCAAGAAGCACTAAGAACCATAAGATATTAGTGCAGACCTGAGAAACCTAATTAAGCTTGAGCTCCAAGTACCCAACAGCTTGCTCTATCCCTCTCTTCCAGAAAATGAAGGAACAAAACAGTGCTGTTTGAAGGAAACTCTTTAAACAAAGAGCAAGAATCAAGATGTAGAAATGCATTCCAATACGCCATTTTTAACGTAAGTTCTGGAATCCAGTGATAAATATGGTGTTTTCTGGAATGTAGTGAGGATGCAGAGGATTTTAGCAAGGACTAAATCTATTCTACTGTAAATTACAAAATGTATTTCTTGCTCCAGCCTCATGCAGCTGGTTCCAACTGTGGACACACAGGACCCATGTGAAGAGAAAATACTTCTACAATAACCCTTTCACATATAATAAAAATATGACTGTGAAAGAGAGAAAGAAGATCATTAAATATCAGAATTCACAGCAACTGAGAGGGTGATTATAAGCATTTGGGAACTTTCCTATGCATTTATATAGCACTTTAAGTTCAACTGTTGGTCTTCAGTTTGACCCAGACCATGGCAGAAATAGATAATCCTATGGCTTCTGACATTGCTACATAATTAAGTAGCTGTTCTGCCTCTGTTAACACGGCTATATCCACTGGACTTTCATTTCTCTGAATGGTCTCTTTCTTTGAAATAAGTTTTTCTACTCAGATCTATCAACTAAAGACATCTTGGGAAGAAATTTTCAAATACCCTCTTTTAAACTTTGCAAGGTTTCTACCTACTAATGAGTGAAACCCTAACTCCTAAGAAGTAATAGAGCTAGTTTTTTTTCAAAGTATTCAAGATATTAACCCAAAAAGTATAAATCATCTTCCCATATGGCAAGAAACTTTGACCAGTAAGTCACAGAGCAAAAGACAAGCAGCTCTTTCCTACAATATCAGAGCAAAAATGGACTCTCCTCTCCTCAAAGTCAGAGAGCCAAGAGCCAGGACTTGGTGCTCCCAGGGTAGCTGTGAGGGGGGTGGCAGGATGCCCTTCCAAACCCTGCCTCCCACCTCTGAAGTCAGGGAAAACTCTTTTGGTGGCCTCACTTTAAACCCTGTTAGAGCAAAACAGAGCAGGAAATCTGCTCTGGGGCACTGATGGGCTCCTCCACCTCTTCACTGAGGCAGCTGGAGCACAAGGGCCTCCAATTTACCCCAAGCATCAAGTAAATGATGTCACCTGACTTGCCACAAGAACATTCCATCTACAGCATCTCCCTAAATCCAGAGGCAGCACCTTCAAAACCCAAACACTTCTTTCCTACTGCTTTCCATATACCCAAGTTAATTTATTGGACAAAAAATCCTGCAGAGATGGAAACTAATTCCAGGTAGGTAAAAGCAATTGTGTACACCGGTAAACAGCAAGAAACAACACAGAGGAAAGCCATATTTTAAAAGGCTGGTGCATAACATTGGGAGTGCACTTGCTCTGCTACCCTCAGCCATCTCATTACCTCAGTGATTGCAGAAATCCTGCTACACTCACTGGGAACTTCACAACAGGATCAGGTGCTGAATGCAGCTGAAAGCCTGTTTAATTAGTAGCTGATCACAAAAGCCAAAATGTACTTACTTGCATCTCCAGATAACAGGAAAAATGTTTCAATTCTTATTGCTGTAGCCACATTTCTACATTAAACTGTATTATTTTTAAAATCTTGTTTGTAGTCAATCATACTACCATGCCCTATAGGAGTTTTTTCCTGAGTACTTAAAAAACCCCAATGGACACAGTGTAGAAAAGCATCTCAGCATAGTATGAAGACCTGTGCTTAATTTTACACTCTTTATTTGGCAAAAATAGTAGTTGTTCTGCACTGAAATTCATATTTGTAATAAAAGCCCCACTCAGCTGCTCATATACTAAAGAAACAATTCATGGCTGAATAATGTGCCAATTCAAAAGCAATCTCTCTAAGCTACAGGAAACCTCTTGAGTTGCTAGTCTGAACAAAATGAAGCCTCAACAAAATGAACCACTTTGAAACTAAATGAAAATTTAGCCAATTGATCTGAATGAGAAAATCCTATGTACAATGCAGGCTTTTTTATCCACACTAGAAAGACCTGCTAGAAATCATGTCTAGAAAAAAGAAATCACACCAATAAATCAAAAGATGGCATTATTGTTTGTTTGTTTGTTTTTCTAAAGGATATTTCTTTTTATAATGGGGTAGTGGTTTTATAAGTTTGTGTTTAAATAGCAACTGGCTAGTGCTGAAAGAAAAAAAAAAACACTGGATGGTGCCTTAAGAGGGATGTTCTGTCTCCCAGCTTTAATTTTTAATCTGCCTTTTGGTGCACCTGGCTCCTCACAAAACTCTCAGCTCCAGATTTACTTTGAGATCAGCACACCAGGAGCCAGCCAAAGAAAGGGAGCGTTTGGTTTGTGCTCTGCCATGAGCTACTGGGGCAAAAGGATTGCAGAGAAAAATTATGAGGCTGCTGGAGCAATTTAGGCTGGCAAGATGAGGAGTAGAGGGAGGGACATGATGCAAATGCAGGGAAGCAGGAGCAGAAAGAGTAAGGGCAGAAGGGAAGAGGGGATGGTGAGAGAGGAGGGTTGAAGGCAGTGATCGTCCAAGGATCTCTTATTTTTTGGAAGCGGCATGCCACAAGAAAATGTTATTCCCACTGATCCAGTAAATGAGTCTGTTTTTCATGGAGGTGGCTTAAGGAAATCAGGGGTGGGTAGAGGAGAAGGTCTAGTCATGCAAAAGCACAATTTGCAGTTGGAAGAGGGTTTTGAACAAGAGTCAAATGAGAACACCTTTAGGGAAAACACACAGCTCAACCTCATCTAGGACTGCTGGGACATAAAAGGGCAGTTACACAATTACCAAGGACAAAAGGCCTTTTTTAATTAAAAAATAAATAAGTATGGTCAGCAGGCTCAAAGCTGGGTTAAGAGGTGTCAATGCTGGTGTATGCTAGCAGCAGGCAGGGATTCTTTCCCAGATTGAGACACACACTGGGTTGGGCTTAAAAAACAGCTCCTTCCCAATCTGGTCCCAGGGACAAAATTAAGTCTGTTGTAACAAGATGAGCAGCAGCGTTAGACATGTGGGACTCAAAAGAACATTTTACCCATCTGAAGCACTAAGAGAAAGGATTTGCATTGTACATTTATACAGAACGAGGGATTTTTTTTTTCTAATTAAGTGGTATTGAAATATGAAAATTCTCAGCTGCTCACTCACTCTGCTTGAATTAGTGATTTACAATGACAGTTTACCTTTCGTTCCACACCTGGAAATAGGAGATAAATCAAGTGATAAGCTGCCAGCAATGGTCTCAAAATGGGGAGCACTTTACCCAAGAGCTCCTTGGAGTTTGCTGAGCTGGCACTGCATTACAGCAGATCCGGCAAGATTATCCATTAATGACAGGAGCTGAAGGCAGGTACAACACGTAACAAACTCCTCTGCTGCGTGCTCTGCCTCCTTGCTTTAAGGGCAGAAGGAAAAAAGAAGGAAAAAAGCTGCTGCCTTCAGGAGGTATTTCAGGAACAAAAGGACTCGGAGCATTTCCCCAGGATGAGGAGGAGCAGCTGGCACTGTGGCTGCTGTTCCCAAAACCATTGATGTGAGGACAGGAGCACATGCAGCTCTCGTTTGGTACCTCAGCCCTCGTCACACCCTGCCCTGGCTGGAACCCTGCTGCACCCACCCACCCTGCCTGGGAACAGGGACAGGGACTGCAAAACCTCTGCCCCAAAAAAGAACCATTTTCTAATCTCAGCTGTCCATTCAGAGGAGCAGCTTCCTGCACCACTGGCTGGCAAAGCTCAGCAAGGATCCCCTCTCCCACATCTCCTGGGACGTTCCTGTCCCCCAGCCAGGACAGGGGTCTGGGGGGGTCTCTCTCCCACACTTACACCATATTAACAACATCCTGGAGAAACGAAGGGGCATCAGAGTCAGGGGAAAACTACAGCACAATAAAACCCCGAGGCCAGAAAACAAAACACCAGCACAACAGAACCGGTCTCGGTGCTGAGGATTGACTTCTGTCTCGTAGAAACAGTTTTAAGAAAATGCCACCTCTCATTTCTACTGGGTTTCACTTGTCTCCACCAGCCAACTTGGCGTACCCCCTGACACAGCGCCATTGGTTTCCCAATGCAATGTGTCTGGGAAATCTAATTATTTCTCCAGAAGCACTTCCTAGCTCGTGAAGTTCTTTAGAGCTGCCATGCTCTGTGGCAATCAAAGTGTCTAAATAAATATGCAAACGTGTGCTCAAGCCAGAAAGCTTTCCAAGGAACCAAGAGAGCTTTTCCCCCCTTTCAGCACGGCTCAGAGCCATTCAGTCTGTTTTTGTCAATACCAGTCAGGCACCAGAGTGCACAGGAGGGTGCCACGTCTTACACTCCTGCAGGGTGCCAATCCCGGGGTGACACCAGGGACAGGAGCACAGGAGGAGAGCGGCCAGGAAACACAACACACTCACACATCCACACGGTTCAAGCTGCTCTAGCTCACAGCTCATGGAAAAAACCCCTCTTAGCACCGTGTGTAGAAATGCCTGATAGCTGTAAATAACTTTTTCTGTGTGTAATTCATGTATAATGAAACAGCAGTGAGCAAATGTGGTTCAGCACTCAAAAGAGGCTGCCCAAGCAAATTCATCTTTGAGCCTGCATGGCAGAGCCCTCTTGCTGTGCCACAGGCTAATGGATTCCAGTGGCAAAACATGAGTGTTGCACATTTAAAGATTAGATTTGTTACGCAGCTTTAAAAGCAAAGCAGTTGTTCCCACTTCCAAGCAGGAAGGTCCTGTAGTCCTCAATGGAAAATGGGAACTCTAAGCTCACTTTTGATTAGAAAAACAAGGTCAGTAGTAACACACAGGGATAGCTGCAGCTTTTGGTTGCTCTTTTTAAAATAGATTAGAAATAGGAAGTTACTACAGGTGTTAAGAAATTTCCTCAGCATCATAGAGAAAGCACTGTCCTGTGGCAGACCATCAAACAGATGTGGATGCCTTCATGGAATCTTTTCTTCTCATCTATGCTGTCTTCCTGGACAAATTTACCGGCCAGAGCAACGGCAGAGCATTACTTCAGCCCTTTCCCATGATTAACACATTCAGACTATGCTGCAAATCTTCTTTTCAAACTTTTTTTTAAAAAAATAATCAAAATCTTACTGTTTAAAAGAAAGAATCTCAAAAATCCATAGTTTGCAGAAGAATGTATCCATAACAAATATTTGTTATATGTTAATGCTTTACCATGAAAATTAAAAGGCTGGAAAACAAACCAAAGTGACAGGTATATTTTTCAAGATCACTGATCTTTCAACCAGGGGGAAAAATCCCAGCTATAATTGCACAAAGCTGCATATCATACTTCCCTCTCTTGAGATTTCATTATAGGCCTGAAACCAGAGAATTGCATTGCCAGTTCTTGCCTGCTCTTCCAGCTATTTCTGGTTTTTAATAATTATTCATTAATTGCACACTATGATAAGATCCTTGCTGTTTTGAAACATTTTCCCTCTGGCCCCCATACTATTAAAGACCCTGATTGCCTGCCAACAGCGTAAAATTAAAAATCAAAGCAGTACCTCTGAAAGGTTTAATATGTGCCACATTGAAAGAGTTTCTGCAGCTCACAGCCATGTAATTGCATCACCGGCTAACTGCACCATCTCTCCCAGCGTCTGAAATGTTTTCCTTTGAAACACCAGCCAGCTGGGTGCAGGGGTTTTGTTGAACACCCTGATTTGCTCTACGTGCACGCCAGAGTGTTTTTATGTCCCCTGTGTCCTTCCCTGCCTCCTCTCTGCTTTGCCCCTGGGGCAGGTGGAGGGAAAGGTGCGGCCACCCCGACACGAGGCACCCTGCTCCCACTGGGGTGTCACAGCCATTTTATAAGTTTCTTAGATGGAAACTTGCTGGACATTTTTCCTTCCATGGGAAAGCTGACTTCTCTGCAGATTTCTGTAAAAACAAACCCATGCCTGGGTGTGGACTCAAGGACAACAGATGCATTCCTTTGCTCTGTCTCCTGATACAGGAGATGTTTTCTCTTTCTAGCCAATGATGTAAAGGTTGTAATCTCTCTGACTTTGTAAGCAATTAGAGAGTCTTGCTCTGACATGGTGGAGGAAACATGTAACTCTGAACGTGGGCACCTTAGCCCTAAAACCTTCTGAATAATGGAGTCATTCCAATAAATCATATAAGCCTTCTGATACTGGAGTCAAGGAGCCTTCATTCAACACCCAACGCAGGACCCAGAGAAACAAACAGCTTTCCAAGCCCAGAATATTTTTAAAACAACACTGGGGAGAGGAATTAAGGAGGGAAATGAAGAGCCAAGAGTTCAAGGAGGAGGTTAAAACCAAGATGAACCTCCTCTCTACCTCCACACTTAAAAGCAGGTGGGGTTTTTTGCCTGTAGGATCTCCCTCTTGCCCCCATCACAGACCCATCTCTCTCTTTCGTGGTGCTGCTGCTCCCAGCTCACAGCAGCCCCTGCACCTCCCCTCCTGCCCTGGGCTGGACCAGCCTGCTCAGCCCACAGCCACAAAAAGAACTTGCATCAGTCCTTTCTTTATGGATCTCCTCCCCAAAAGGGATGGAATTCCCACATTTTGCCACGTGTAGGAGCAGGCACCCCGTGCCGCTCCTGATCCATGAGATCTGAATGATGTTTCTCAGTCTAAAAAATCTCCTTTCTAAATCTTATTTCTTCATCTAAAGGTCATGTGGATAAGGACAGGTCACCAGTGACCAGCCTAGTGCACACTTCCTTGCTACTGAAGGAGCCTGGAGAAATTTGTGCAATTGAGTTGATCAAAGCTGGTTTAGACAAAGAAAACCATGGAGATGAAGCTTGCATTGATCGAAGTGAAGTCATGATATGCCAAAGGGGAATAAAGATGCCCTTCACACAGTTTGGCTTCTTTAATGATTTCAATATTAACAGTGCTCTTTCCCAGAAAAAGGCAATTTTCTACCTTCATTTTTTTGGACCTTGTGATTATTACAAGTGCCAAAAAGTGTTTAATGCTTATAAAAGCATACCTCAGAAAGATATTATTCCTCTGTAAGCCCTCAAATGAAGAGGCTTTGGTTATTTTATCTGTTTGTGCACCAATACCCACTTTTAATTCAAAATCTTGGTCCTGCCTGGGCTGTAATCTGGTTGTCCTTCCAGTTCACTTTCACAGTACTTCTAAAATCAGGCTCCTGCAGGCTCTGTGAGCCTCCCTGGAGAGCTGAGTGGCTCTGCCCTGCTTACTCCCTAACCTACAGGCTGGAATTCTTCTCTGTTAATCCCATACTATCATTGCAATTGAAAACACGAACACTGTAGATAACAGTAGATGGCTTGGTAAGACAAAGTATCTCTCTCTTCACAGTGGCTTTAGGGAGCCAGACAAGCAGCTGTTTGTTTTCCAAATTGCAATTTAAAGGTTATGTAATAAAATGTGCACTTTGTTTTGCAGAGGTTTTCTGTGTTTCAGGCTGTTCCCTGAAGAGGAGGAATACTGCTGGTGCCAGGGCATTTTTAATGCTGGTGCCTGTGTGTGGGGCAGGACAGGACATGGGGGGAAGTTTGGAGGGCTAAATGTGTAAATGTGGATTTAGGCTCACAACATCCAGTACTGAGACCTTGGGCTGACTCCATCCTAAAGCTTGGGCCTTGGAGTCTAATTTAAAACAAAATTCATCTGTCATGGTACTACTTTTCTTACTGGAATTGTAGATTGATGTTTGAAGGAAGTTTCTGGTCTAGAAATTTGAACTGCAGACACAAAGTGCAGTTCCCCCCAGATTTGTAAGAATTTCCATGTAAATTTGTGCTCTGTGGGGCATGTTCATTTGAAATCCAGAGACCATGAATAGAGATGAACAGCACCATGTTAAGGACAAAACTATTAAATGATAAGTCCTCCAATATATATAAAATAACAAAGTGCTTCCACTCAGGATCAGGCTGTGCTCCCAGAGGGAAGCCTGTGAGGTGATGGAGCACAGGGCAGGCTCTGTGCCAGGACTGCACTGCACAGGGACATCCCCACTGCATCCTGTCACCACCCCATGGGTGCAGGGCCTTCCCTGCCAGGCTGACAGGGGAGGATCAAGGGCCCTGAGAGCCCCCAGAGCCAACCAGCAATCATCCTGGGAGTGCTCCAGCTCCTGCCCCATTCCCATCTGGCCCTGCACGCTGCACCACGGGCATGGGACACCCCTTCTGCACCAGCTCCACACTGCAGACGGGGGGAATCTGCATCTCCTCCCTTCTGAACCCCTCTCTGGTTTAGAGTCTCTCCTTTCTGGACCCACCTGGTATTGTTTGGACATCGTTCCTCTCCTGGTTTGGCTCTGCACAAGCAGTGCCAGAAGGAACCTGGTGTGTGCCAATCTGCTTTGCACCTCCCCACCTTTTCCTGCACCCCAGTGCGAGCCTGCAGCTGCCCCTTCTCCCCAAATTCCTGCTCTTCCCAGATCTCCCTGTGCACAGAGGAACAACAGGGATGACAAAACCCCACACTCCTGAGATGGTGCAGACATAAAATCCATTGTGCACGGACTGTCAGGCACGGATACATTTTTTTCTGTCTGAAAGGACAGCACATTGACTTTTATCCTGCCTGTGCAGATGAGAGGCACTGAGGGGAGACAGCTGCCTGTTCCTGGGGCAGCAAGGAGCAAGGCCACAGCCGTGCCCTGAGTGCTCTGCAGGGGACAAAAGCCCTCATGGAGCTGCAGGAGCCCAGGATGACAGGCAGGGAGCAGAGCAGGGGCTCTGGGACCACGAGAGGATGGGCTGCTGTGCAGCGGGATGGTTTTAGCAGTGACAGCCACGATGCTCAGGCAGCCACTGTGCACCAAACCCATGCAGCCACTTGTGTTGCCACCAATTAGCTCATTAAGGAAAGTGCTGATTAGGAAGATGATGAACATGATCTACACATGTTGGCTACTCCAGATGTTAAAATGTTCTCATAAGTATTATACATAGGGGTTTTTTTTCCTTTACTCTCTTTTTTCTTTCCTTTTCTTCTTTTTTCACTTTTTAAATTTTTTTTTTTAATTTTTTTATTTTTCAAACACAGAAGGGTTGGACTGTTCACATGCTAGGTCTGGTACACACTGAACAGGTAACACACACCTGGAAACACTGCATCTGCCTTGTCCCACAGCTCCTGTGTTCAGTCCTGTGTCACTTTGCTTAGCAGCAAGGAACAAAAGCCTGACCCCATAGCAAGGTATTTGGGCTGAATTACATTCCCTTGTTTCTCCCAATCCCAGCATTTTATATAAATTAATGGCTGGAATAAAAACCTGCAATGAAAGCAGAGGGAAAGCACTCAAAGTAACACTGAGTTGCTGTGGGCACTAAATAACAGATTCCCTCAGCTCACAGCTGATGTTATGTCAAAGGCAGCACACCCCTCCAGTACCTTCTCCTACTGGCACCATGCTCATTGCCCTGGTTCTGCATTTGGGATATGATAGTCATTAGCTCAGGGGCAGGGCTGGAGCCAAAGGTGCTAACCTTTTCTCTAAAAAGCAAACCCCTTGTGTTGCACAGGGAAGGAGCCTTTATTCCGAGCTGTAATGTCAACTTTTCTTTACTGCAACCTGGCATCGCTCACACTGACAAGCTGGAGATACAGCAATAAAGCCAAGGAGAGAAAATGGGGCTCCCAGCAGGATTCACAGAGCAGGTTAAACTTTTGTACCTGCAGGACAGGCTTAAGTATCCAGGAATCCTGCACTTCCCACAAGAAGAGTAATTGCTTTCTGGGGCTATTTTAAACTAAGAACATCATCCTTTCTTACACTCTCCTGCACTGGAGTGCCTTTTTTCTTCCCCTTTTCAAAAATCAACAGTGAAAAGTCTCTAACTTTCCAGTGTTGTAGTGCTGCAAAGGCCTCCCCTGTCCCTCTTAGCTGGCAGCATCAGAAAGACTTTATTATTATTGTTATTCTTTTTCAAGTCCACCTAGAAAAGGACAAAGATTTGGGTTCTAAAGCCCAGACTCCACCATGCACATCCCTGGGCAGACATGCTGGGAGCAGAGAGTGCCTTGGGCTGAGAGCTGCTTGTCACTGCTGGCCACGTCCCCTGAGCTGCTCACACCCCAACGTGCTGAGCCTGAAGGCAAGAACCCCTCCCTGTTTGTGTCTCTGCCAGCTCTTGCCTCCCTGCTCACAGCCCTGCAACATCCAGACCACCTTCTGCCACAAGTGGACACCCCAGCTGAGCACAAGACCAGATTCCAGCACCTGGAATCATCCTGCATTATTTGTCACTGGAGAAACACAATTATCTGCATTCAGTCCACAAAACACTGAACTGCTCAGATTCTCATGCAGAAAGGATCTGGGGGTTCTGTAGTTGCCCTACAAATAATCTCATTCATAAACACATTAATGTAATCTAGTTCCAGCTGCATGTTTCTGGTTTGCAATAATGGCAAGTCTTACCCACAGATTACCCACAGAGACTGCAATTGAAGCTAATGGAATGGCTCATCTGTTAAAAATATGTTAAATACCCTTTTTTGCAAAATTATTGCATAAGATGATGATGCAGATATAAGTGAGGAAAGACTGCACCATCTTTTTCCTTTACTAGTCACATGGGAACAATATGCTTAATCACCTGAATAAAGCCTGGATTGCATGCTGCCCAAACAACGACCTGTACAGGCCCTCCTGCTGTACCAAAAATTTCCTTACAACTTAAACATATAAAAATTCATCAAAAAACTTGTTTCTGGCTCATGCAAATATTTCTGTTAAATTCTATAACCCAAGGAACTACATTGCTCTCTGGTCACATCTCTGATTAATGAAATTTCAATGAACCCAGAAAAAATGCCAACAGTTGTAACGTCACAGGTAATAGCATCTTCTCTTTTTTTTTTTTAATATGCTTGGAAATTAACTTGAAAGATGTCACTATCATAGCAGAAACCATCTAATGGGATGTGTTCGCTCAGGGAACCAAGCAGCACAGTTATAATTAAAGTTTCATCATCATTTCCATTAAAAAGTAGTTTCCAAGGGATTTGATTCCACAGTAAAAACCAGCTCCACGATGATGTTTTGGATGCAGGGTCCCTGGACACATCAGAAGCTGCAGGTAATTCCTGACATACCACAGTCACAATGGTGTTTTTTGGCAGAGCTTTGTGTGTAGGGTGGGGCAGGGAACCCAGCCCAGCCCCTCTTTGCCACCCCAAGCCCTGGACAGGTCCCCTCAAGAGCAAAGGGCAGCACACACAAGGTACACCCTGGTGAATATTCCCAATGCTCCAGGGGCACAGGAAGGGGTCCTGGCCCTTGTTTTAACTTAGCAATTACAGAGCATAGAAAAAAAAAAATTAAAATATCACTTCTTTGTAAGAGATCCCACCCATGTGGTGCACACAAACTGGGCTTGCAGCTGTGGCACGGGGTGAGCTGTCCCTGCAAGACTGCTGAGGGAGATCAGGGCACTTTAAGTAGGTAGGAAAGCCCCTGTGATTTTCATTAAACAAACTCATTCACCCAGTAAAAGTGCCAGTAAAAGCACATTCATGTCACTGGGGAATTTGCTGGTGGCTCAGCTGGAGTTGCCTCTGGCCAAGCCCTCTCCTGACAGGTTGTAAGTAAAGTGATGCTCAGACCAGGAGTGAATTCATTAAAGGAAGGATCTGAGGCTTTCCACACCCCTCTCACTCCAGTCCTCCTCACATAGAGCAGAGAACTTTGTATTTTGTCACCACACCACGACCTCAAGGGCATCTTTCAGTCACAGCAATAAAAGACTGTGGGTACAAACACTGTGATATCAACACAGAACAATTAAACATTCAAATGTGAAATAGAAAGATATGGAGGGGGGAAAAATTGCCCAGTGCTGGACCAAACACTTCATGTCTACAGTTCTGGAGTCACTCAGCTGTGCTGTACTTCATCTTGGTGTGCACAGCCTCAGCGGGTGAACAGAAAGCAGCATTTGCAATGGAGATTGGCATTCCAGATAAAAGATATGAAAACACACTTTTGAGGGGTGAATTGCTTATTAGCTCGAATAAAATTAGCTGAAAGCTTTATCAGATTAAAAAAATAATTGAAAATGTATCAGTATTTAACAGAGACCATGAGCAGGAAAACAACCCCACAGTAAATAGCATGGAAAATTCACAAGTTCAACCATACACTGAAGGCCAGAAAGTGAAGATTTATCCCATGTGAATAAGAGGAGCCAGGTGGTAATACTGCAATCAGGCAAAGAGACTGAAAACCTATTTTAGCTTTAAGCAGTTCATGCAAAATTAATATATCACTTATTTATGTGTGGAGAGGTGCCCATTACACAGTATCTGAGTATGAAGAGTGTCCAGAGGCACTGAGACCACCTTTCACACCAGAATTTCGGTGCATTTGCAAGGTACCATATACAAAACCTTTTTATTAAAAGTCAGCACTCCTTTTAAAGCTGCTCAACGTGGTTAGTCCTGTCCCCTCCAGCAGCATTTACTGGGGCAGAGCTGTCCCGTGGTGCCCAAAGGCACAATTTGCTGATGCCACATTGACATGATTTTAGTGAGTGGGAAACAGGAGCAGAGAAACTCTTCTGACACCAGCCAGCCACCCACATGAGGACCTCCTAAAGCCACAGGAAAAGGACACAAGCAAAGCAGCCTAACAGGTGAAAATTTAAAAAAAAACAAAACAAAACAAAAACAAAAAACCAGAAACCTGTAATCTCAGGTTCCCGTTTCCCCTAGCATGGCAGAAACACCGAAATTCCCGCCAAGCTGGATTCAAATGGGCCAACACACACCCACAAAGCTGGAAAGCCTCCAGCACTGCTGAAATACGAGCAGCTGTTTTTCCTGCTGACTTTGGTCCTGTCTTTCAGGGTACCAAACGCAGGAACGCTTTCCACAGGCACACCTGCGGAGCCGCTCGGGAGCGGAGCGGCCGCGCTCATCCAGCCCCGGGATGTTGGAGGAGTTGCCAGCTTTGTGCGACCCTTGGAATGGCCAGCACAGCCCCGAGGTGCTGCTGCCCCTCCTTTGTGCCAGCACAGAGCCCTGGGAAGCGGAGCTGGTGGCAGCCGGGGTGGCAGGTCACAGGGTGCCCTGCTGGCAGGTCACAGGCCCGGGCTCGCTTCGGCTCGCTGAAACATTTGTTTGCTTTCCTTGTCAGCACGGCACTTTACAATAGATCTCCCTGAATAATTCATTGAATGGGTCTTCATGTGTGCATAGCAGTGTTTGATTTTCCAACTTACTGCACTAATCTATAAATACTGACTATAAACATTCCGAGCTGATAGCTTTATTTTATGTCGCGCTGGTATTTTTTTTTTTTTCCTTTTTAAGTGTAGCAAGAGACGGCGCAGATATTTTACTGTCTCTGCCTCCTTGAGCAGCACCAAATGCTCCGACATCAGTGTTATTAACATCTGCCGGAGCCCCGGCTGCTCCGCTCCCGCAGCTGCTCCCCGGGAGAGGCTGCGGCACTGAATC
>VWZP01003889.1:41799-115484 GCA_013396995.1 Dicaeum eximium
CGGAGCCCCGGCTGCTCCGCTCCCGCAGCTGCTCCTCGGGAGAGGCTGCGGCACTGAATCACATTGCGCTAATGAGCGCCTTAATGAACTTCCCGCAGTTGAGCGCCGAGCCCCGACAGGGTCATTAAAAGCATATCCTGTAGTCTTGAAAACCGAAATGGTTCGTGGCAGTTTGGTTTATTTATTTATTTATTTATTTATTTATTTATTTATTTATTTATTTGTTTGTTTGTTTGTTTGTTTGTTTATTTTTNTATTTATTTATTTATTTATTTAATTATTTTTATCTGCGCGCTCGCCATCCGGTGCAAAATCCCTGCCCGGGATTCGTTGGGCAAGAGGAGCGCACATGACACGGAAGTGTCATGGTCGCCATCCAGTCTGAATTTAAACTGGAGAATTAAGGTTAATTAGGGAACATATTCCAGCTGGACTTCTGCCAGCTCCACTCTGCCCTGTAGAGGGCTGCCAAGCCCTTGCTTGCTTTTCATTACCTGTCTTCCTACTCACTCTTGCCTCTATTTCGTCATCAATAAATTGTTTCTTTCACTTTTATTACTTTAATAATATAGTTTGTTAGTACTGCAGAAGATATTTTCTGCAATTTAATTAAAACTTCATTCCATAAGTCAATTGCTGCTACTTTCTATAAAAATTTCTACTACACTTCAAAATATTTAAAAATAAAAATAACTGAGGACCCAGGAGAAAGTTATTTAAAAAAAAAAAGTCTTCCAATTAGACCAGGAATTGTTTCCATGGCAGTCTGCAACTGCATATGGGAAATATAAAAAGCAGTCCCTGAACTAATGTTGCTGAGAGCCTCATATGTGTCTTTATAAAAGAGAACATAACAAGCGGTATAAAAAAATTAAGATACTGTAAAGAAAGGCAGCAGTTGGCATCGTTATAGAAAAAACCCTGCAATCTTCCAGCCATGCAGCCATTAGGCTAATAATGAAAGTTACATTCATTTTTTGCACCTACCCACAGTTCTCACCACTGCTCAAGTGACTGCTTTACACAGGTTTTTCTCCTCTCCCTCCTCTGTAAACCAAATGATCACAAGGTAATTTGGCAACATTTTTGCTGCACGTCTGTTTAATTATATGGCAACTGTGCTGGGTTTTGTGGCAAGAGAGTCCTAAGCACTCTGCAGCCCTTCCAGGAAATCATGCCAGCACAGGAAAATAGGATCAAAAGAAAAAAATGCTAAACAAATCTGTTATTTCCTGTTGATTTCCTGGGACGGACTGATTTGCATGCAAACATCTGGGTTTCTGTGAATTCCTTCCTCCAAGAAATAGATTTGAGAAGATAATGATGCTCTAAAGACACAAGATTTGGCCTAAAACTCACTTGCAGCCTCTGGCTAGTCTTGGTCTCTGTTGTCCCACCTTTGATGGCGTTTCCCCCCACCAGGCTTGGGGACCCCAGCACTGGGAAGTTACAGCTCAGCCAGCAATGCTGCCACAGTTCTGCTAGCCCAGGGTGCCTGGCCACCCATCTGCCCTGTTTATCTAGGAATGCTGGCAGGACTTTGCAGGGACACTGGAGCACTGCTCTCCTTACCACCCTGGGTCTCTGCAGCTGCTGTGGGGGTGAGGCTTTGGCACCCAGACACCCCTCAGAGAAGCCCAGCCCACTCCACCTGCCAAACACAGCAGGGATCTCAGGGTACAGGTGTGGGGAGGGACAACCTAAGGCAAGACAAACATGGGAGTGTGAGAGCTGCAAACACAACACACCGCTGCTAAAAGACTCGTCGTGTCACGACAGAATGGTGACAAATATTCCTCCTGTCATTGCAGGGGCATTTCTCTCATTTTTACCTTACAGCTGTGAGAGGAGCAGCCTGCCTGCTTGCATGCAGCTGCAGTTTGGGCTGGCAGAACTCTGAGATCTTTGCCTCCCTGTTAATGCATCCACGGGCTTTGATGTTTGACTGCAGTACTCGCAGTAGGGCAATGGCTGAGAGTTTCACCAACCACAATATTTTCCTCCTCCACTTTTCCAGATCCCACTATATGAGAAGAAAATCTCCATGGGGCATAAACAGCCTGCCAAGCTTGCTGCAGGCACCCTGGCATGAGTGAGCTGAAGATAAACAATCACAGGAGCTGGTGTCAACAAATCAGCTGAAAACATTTGTTCTGCAGTTCTGCTTTGAAGTTCTGTCCACAGCCCTTCTATCAGTGCCATATTGTTCTTGCTGATGATGGAAAAGGGCTCTTTGGTGGCAGGGTATATTTTCAGGTTAGCACATCCCTTTTGAGTTCAGTGTCCTTCTATCAAGTGTGAAGCTGTTGGTTATCTGAAGCATGCAAAATTGCAAAATTAATATTTTCAATCCTACAGAGTTTTGCAAAATGGAAAATACTCCCCATCCCCAATATGGTCAGCCTCTTGGATTTTTTTCCTGCTTCATTTAATCACCAGAACAATTCCTCTCTTCCCTTCCTCTAGGACCACAGAGATTGGTGCATAGATTGGTGCTTGGTCCCCCCTTTGCTGCCAGCACAAATTTAGCTGCCATTTCCATGCTGACAACTCAGATCAGCCTCTCCAATACCAACCTGTCTCAGTAAGTCCCAGTGAGAGGCTCAGCCTGTCTCCCTGATCCCTACCTGGATGTCCAGCTGTCAGCTTGTGAGCAGTTTGGATGGAGCAAAAATTGAAGTCCCCCTCTCACCACCACTTCTTTTCCTGATCTTTTCCAGACCTGCTGCCTCACTGCCCATCTCCCTGGCCCGTAGTTCAGCCTCCTGTCCTGCCTGCAGCAGGGCTGGTCACTGTGGGCTTCACCCTCACTGATTGCCTGTGACCTTGGAGCCTGCGTGTCCTCTGGCTTCCTTGTACTCTTCTTGGCTTTAATTAGCTATTCCTGCTCTGTCCCAGGCATCCCCTCACACTTACCATCTGCAAATCCAAACTCAGCTTACTCCAGAAATCTTTCAAATCCCTACAGAAATTCCTGCAGTATTCAGTTGCTTACATTCCTTTTTAAAATTCATCATTATACCTACAACATGGCACCTGGTTATACATCCAGGGCTGCTGTGAGCTTCAGTGCTGCACATTTGTAATGCTGCCACTTTTTACCACTGAAATGAAAACAGAATTCATGTTCTTCAAGGAATTGGGGTTTAACTAGAGCAACAGCAACCCAGAGGACAATGTCTCCAAGGACAGATGCTTTACAGCATTTTCTGACCATCCTTGAGCATTTATTTCCAGGGGCCTGTGCCCAAGTGAAATCTTAGCCCCTCTCTGCTCTCTCTCCCTCTGAAAGTCAAAAGCCCAATACAGTTTTCCAGGATGGACTCCTTACTTGGGAATTTACAGATGTGGGGCAGAGCAGAGCTGTGGTCCCAGTGGTCCCTCTGCCCACCCCATCCTGCTGCAGCACCTCTCCCCACAGCACCCCCAAAGCAATGCTTTGAAACCCTCTCTCCCCCTTTTCCTAACAAGCTTCTGCCAAGGGACAGGGAAAATCATTGCAGCAGGAGACTGCTCCATGGTAGATTAGTTCAACATCATGTTTTTCAGAAATAACTTCTTGTGTCAAAATCCCTCAGCTGGGCTCTTACACAAGCTCAGTTTACAGCTGTTGGAGCATCAGGCTGCAAAGGGCACAGAGCAGATACTGAAGAACTCAAGAGTAGTATCAGCATCACCAAGCAGAGATGCTCAAACACATTAATTTGGTCTGGCAGGTAATGAAATGAGATGTGCCTACATTAAAAGATATGTTTATGGTCTGAGAGATGACTTTCCATTTTGAGTCCTAAGCATGCATCAGTCTGCATTTCTCTTCTTCTGCTGGAAAAATGGAGAGGTTAAAAAAAAAAAAGTATTTGCATATTATGCTCAACAAACTACATTTTATGAAGTCATTCATACAGTTCAGAGAATAAGAGCAGCAGCTGGAAATGCACTCCAAATGTCAAGTCCTGCAAAACACCATTTAGTTTGGGTTTTCCCTCCTAACATTTCCCTGTGGCTAGAAGGAAAACAGACTCCAACATCAAAAAATGATAATTTGGTTAAAGGGAACTGAACTAGAATCTGGGGCTAATCCCCAGTCATTGCAGGAGAGGTACTGATTCAATGGACTTGGACAGGAGATTTATGTTCCTTCCTGCCCGAAGTGCTAATTCAGAGTGCTCTGAGCGAGCATCCACTGCCAGCACAGCCCCAACCCAGCAACCTCCACACCTGAGCACAGCATTGCACTGTGTGCTGCAGAGGCAGCTGGCAAACATGTCACAAACCTGATGTATCACAGCTCTGTCAAAATTTGAGGCAATTATCAGCTGGAGACACAAAATAGATGTGACTGGTATGAGCGTTATCCCTGCACTTTCACACCTGCCAGCACGAACAGCTCTTTGCCACTCCATGCTTCCCACCACGCCAGGGTGCAAAGCAGAATTCAGTGATCCAATGCAAAATGCTTTGTTACACACAGAAGTCAATAAGCTGCACAGAGTCCTTCAAAACCTACATAAACAAATTGCATTTCATAACTGCAAATCCTCCGTGCAGAGGATATTTTCTGAACCTGTGTGCGGTTCTATTTAGATTTCTTTCTTCTCTCACATTCTTTGATCTGCTTATTACACCTTTTTTGAAATAAAAATGAGGTTTGGGATCAGTATTAGACTGCTGACGGTCACAACCAAAGCACTCTGCACAATGCAAAAAAAATTACTCCCTCAGACTAGTTGTTTATAGTGTTTACACATCACTGCTGGAATCATTGCTGGAATTTCAGCATTGTGGTATATTCATCATAGCTTGACTTAAATTCAGAGACCTCTTACTCTAGGAAGAGCCAGGCTGTTGATTTGCTTTTTGGCATTTCAAAAAGCAGACTCGAAATACAGAATTTGTGTGCTGTTATTTAGCTATTGTTGAGAAGATGAGGTGAATGAGAGAGATGATGAATAAGGAAAAAGAAAAGCTTTTTGCAAGGTGTTGGTTTTCTCCCCATCGGGAATGGAGGTCTTTCCTCACTGCATCCATGGCAGATGTCAATCACATCACTCAGTCTCACTGGATTCATTTTAAAACTCACATTCCCAAGTACAAAACTAGGGAGAGGGGTCTGGGGCTTTTTTTTAGCAGCCAGCTCCTTTTTCCATTGCAGTTGTCAATCAGCTGATCAGAAGGGAGGCAGTGATGGTTCCAGATGCTCGAAGGAAAACCAGTAAACCAATTTTTAAGTAAGCAATTGCTGTCTCTATTGCTTGGAGTATCTACCACCATGGGAAGTAGAAGAGTAATGATTAGTGTCTGGTCTTTTTGTGGACAAGGCTGTGTTAACACCTAGAGTATGTGATGGCAGCTTGCAGTCCTTAATCATAGAGTAACCTTGAATATTATATATCCTCTACCACTTCCAGTCCTAAGCAGCCAATATTTTTCAGAAGCACAAGTTTCAGAAATTAAATTAGCAATGGAGTGTGGAGAGATATGGCCAATATCCTCTGAGTGACTAAAGCCGTTTAGCACCCGGGTTTCATTTCAAAGTAGGTTAAAGAAAAAGGTACCCAGCACTATCCTCATCCCTGTGCATTTACAGTCTGATATGCTTTTTGAAAAATAGCATTGCATCGAAAGAATACAGCATTTCTCTGTGCTCAGTGCACGTCGGCAATTCAGAGGGAATTACTAAATATAACATGTAGGAACACAGCACTAAAGGGATGTATAGGTCAAGGAGCCCAGTCCCTTGATATTAGGGACAACCACTTCACACAATCAAATTCATAAATTGATTAAGATACATCTGCAAAATAGGTGGGGTTTTGCCCCCAAAATCCCAGTGAAAGGCTTTTCCAGAACCTCACCTTTTTACTGATTAGAAAGCTGCTTCTAATTTCCATCTCAAATTTATTCACAGCCAGTTTATTACCAATTTGTTCTCGTGCCAGCACTGGCCTCCCTCTGAACCAGCTCCTTTCCCTTCTCTCCCTGGTGTTTACTTCTCCAATGTATTTATGGACAGCAATTCCCATCCCCTCTCCACTTTCATTATGCTGGAATAAGTAAGGAGGCAGTCCTGGTACTCTGACATAACCAAACTGCACCATCCCTGTGTTCACCCTGACATCATTTCCACAGGGGTCACTTTCTTGAGTGCCCCCAAAGTCACCATCATGCTCCAGAGAAAACCCCTGCTACAAAAAGTGACCATTTTTCCAATTTCTTGGAAATCCACTCATCTTGGATCACATTTGCTTCATGGCTCAGAAGCCTGGAGTAAACCCCTGAGGCTGTAGGAAGCTCATTTGCAGTTCTACCTTCTACAAGTCATGGGTTTCTGGCAGAAATATTTGTCTTGGACCTCTCTATTTTCTCAGTATAAGAACCAAGGGCTCAATTTAAATCCAAAATTTTAATTCTCAAAGATTGTGGTTGTCAGACTTTTATCCAAAAAGTCCTGGGAGAGCTGCAAGTAATGGCCTCTCAAGCCTCTAGCACTCGATGCATCTAACACTGAAATGGACTGGGCTCATATCCAGGGACTCAGCTCCTTCAGCATCCAGGATGGGGCCCTCCCTTTCCCCCAAAATCGTCTAAGGAGGTGAATAACAAAGAACACCTAACCCCTGGTGCCTCAAAAAACAGAGTGCCAGATTTTTCTGGGTCTCACTGAAGAGAACCTGGAAAAATCGAGAACTGCAGACCCAGAAAAATCTGGCACTGTGGTTTTTGAGGCATTTCTCCTCTGCCTGGTGCTGCAGTGGATCTGGGACTGGCTGGGATACAGCATTCCCTCAGTTAATTGTGGGGTTTCCAGCTCACAGTGATGCCATGGGGAATCCAAATTCACACAGAAACATTCCCAAGCTGAGTTTCTGCACAAATCAGGCCTGAGGCAGGTGAGATTCAGCGGGGCAGGAGAGCTGCAGGGAGGAGGGGGAGGATGGGCTTAGCCCCGTGGCTCGTGGCTCGTCTTTACCAGGATTCAATCACAGCTTGTGTCTGCTGCTTCTGTATTATTAGATAGAAAAGGGTGTTGATTGTTATCAGACATCAAAGGATGCAGCACAAATCATCCCATCAAAGCATCCAATCTGAGCATTACCATCTGTCCTGCCACTGCTTGCAAATCAAACAGGCTGGTTTCAGCCCTGCCATGACTATATTCATTTCTGTCCCATCTACACGTGGTGGTGCCCATAGGACAGAGCTCAGATTCCTGTAATTCTGCACATGCTTTTTACTCAGTGGAGAAGTACTGCAAAACTTCCAAAAGTCCACCTAACTTACATCTTATTGCTCATTTCCCTGCTGGGAAAAGAAAAATTTTTTAAAAAATAAATTAAAAAAAAGGAAAAAGAAAGAGGGAAACTGCCTTTCTGGTCTTCACAGGTCCTCAATGAAACCCTTTGTGTCCTGTCACTTTCCCTTTTCTCTAAACCCTTAATATTTATAGCCTCTACCATTGCAGTCTTTTACAAAAATAAAGCCAAGCTCAATCAAATGAAGTCAGTGACCAAGACAAAAGGGTCATGCACAGTTTAAATGGACTCTTAGACCCCTTCCAGTACTTCAGTGGCCTTAGGACAAATTTATGCTATAACCTCCAGGCCAACAGATAAACAGGAGAAAAACGAGCTGAAAGATTTAATGGGCTTGGGACACATCCTCACACTGGGAAATCTTTGCAATGCTGCACTTAAGGGGACTGCAGCCTCTCCTGGAGGCTGTGGAGGTGAAAGATTAGACAGTGGAAATTGGTACAGTGACAGCAGAGCCAGCTAGTCCTGTGAAGATTCCCTCCACTTCCTCTGACTCCTGTTTTCAGTAATGCAGCCCCATAAATGTGAAGGGCAGCAGAGCTCACCTGCACATGAATGCTACAAATCATGGGTGACACCTTTAAAATCACCACTCTCTGAAATATTGTCTGTTATCCACACATTAGTTGTCTGAGGTGATCTGGGTTTGTTTTCTTCTTTTTTTTTTTCCATTTCTCAGTGGTATTTCAGATTCATAACTAACTGAGTAAGCAACAAAATAACTTGTTTAAAGTATAATAATAAAAATCACATTAAACAGGTCCACATTCTCTGGAAATAACCTAAGCCCCACTGGGACCAGAACTCCAGGGGATTCTCTAGCTGAGGTTTGTTTTCTCCTCTCCTGACCTTGGAAAAAGCATGCATTAAGTGTAAGTTTTTATAGAAATACATGAATAGTTTTAAATGAAACTTTCTCCAGGAAAAGATTGTCCAGTCACAGGGGAAATTTCTTATGTAGCCAGAGAGACTCAACCTCAAAATAGCCAATAATGTGGAAGTTCAGACTAGGTCACAGCCTCTGCTGTTTATCTTCAACAATACCCCCATCATGAAATTATTCATAGAGGAGGTTTTCTTCTGGGGGTGTAACAGGGCAGGGAGATGTGGAGAGAGCTCATCCTAGTGCAGAAGAGGAGAAAAGCACTGATGCTTTGAAATGGAAGGTAGAAGGGAAAAAGGTATTTAATCTAGCTACACCTCTTGTTGCTGCCTACTTTAGAACTGAGTTCAGTTTCTAAGCTTCAATCAAAGCACTGAGGACTGAAAAGGAACATTCACATAAAAATGTGTAATTTGGTCTTGCCTGTCCCAGTTCAATGTCTGTCACGGAGTACTACTGACAATCAAACATACCATAATGTCACATGTTGTACCAGAGCTGTCTGCTGAAGTCTCTATGTTCACTTTCTTCTCAAGCACAGACACTACTGCTGCATATTAATAACCCCAAATATGTAAAATTCTCTTTTCTTTTGAATAAATTACTTTTCAAGCCTTGTTTTTCTATTCCCCTCAATTTACTTCCTCTAGATAAAGATGAGACAACTACAACTTCTAATTCCTATCCCTTCCTACTTTGAATAAATACATTCTGAAGTAAAATTTCAGTCTTAACAACTTGCTCTAAGTTCAGCACAGCAGGAATTTTGTGACAACAGTAGCTGACCCTGCAAACAGTCGGCGACAGTCCACAGTGCCTTTAGGAAATGCTACCTGTGAAGGAGGCCAAGCAGCAAAATTTCAGGGAAAACATTAAAATATTCACCTTGCAGCTATTAACATCAAAGGAATTTCAGTGTCAGAGCCTGGCATTTCTCAATAATGAGGAAAAAAATCAGAAAAGATTCCTGTTGGGAGATGGACACCAGCAACAGCCGTTTGAGGCAATGTGCCAGCTGGACTGAATTCAAGTCTCAGTAATGTACTCAAAATAAAAGCAAGGTTTTAAAAGGGATTTTTTTTTCATTTCTATGCATTAAAAACAAACAAACAAAGAAAAAAAAACCAAAACACAACAATACAAGTTGAAAGACAACTGAGGCAACATTGCCTACTTCCTTACAGCTGACTCCACTAGGCAGAGCCCATCAGCCCCTCTGAAACCACTTCACATCTTTTAATGGAGTGGAGAAACCTTCTTCTAGATTTGTACAAATAAATAAAGATTAGGGATTTGGTACTTTCCAGCAATGTCCCCTAAAAACATGTTTTCCAAAACCTGTAATATGCATCTCTAGATTAAATATCTCCTGTCTAGATGGCCCTCGCCAACCAGGATGTGGGAATACAAACTGGAACATCCTTCCACCAGGTCCAAAAGAAAGCCACAATGAAGATTATAATATCAATATTGGATTTCACAGGTTGGCATGAAAATCCCAGGGAATGACCCCAAATTCAGAATGAGAGCTTTGATAAAGAGAGGCTACTCTTAGTCAAGAGAGATAATATCAGGTTTGATGTTTGCATGCTAACACCTTTTGTAAGCTCTAAAATAGTGCTTAAAATCAGTGCTTAGCCTGCATAGGGAGGAATCTGCCTGGCAAAACTTCCAGTTGAGGTTTGGGGGTTTTTCTCCCTAGCTAGAATACTTTAAGTAACTTTGATGCTTCAACAATGCATTTTCTAAACAATTTGCTTGATGTAAATTGTAGGCATTATGTTACAAACGAACCCACTGATTCTGATGTAACTGATACAGTTTTCAGGCATTTAGCTTTGTTAAAGCCCAACTCCCTCCATGAAGCAATTAAGGCCATTTGTAAACCTGAAAAGCTAATGTAGAAATTATAAAATTAAGGCTAATGGACTCAATTATAATAAATGCGTGGGTCAGCGATTGCAGCAATTTCTCAAGCAATTTCTGGGTTCAGCTTAATGACACACTCCATCTCACGGCGCTGATGGCGCGGCAGAACCCGGGCTCTGGAGGGCTCAGAGGGCTGGGCTGGGAGGACTCCCTGTGCCTCTGGAGATCAGGGCAAGGCTCACCCCACGAGGGCCCCAGCAGCACCCCCAGCCCCAGCTGCAGCACTGCTCCCTGTGGGAGACTCTTTGGAGCACACACACACCTCCTCTCCCTCGCCTCATGCTAATTTTAGAGCATGTCCACTTACACTGACTAGGGCTGGTTTTGTTTTTTTTCATTTCTTCTCCTTCTCTTGCCTGGAGTTTCTTTGTAGTTCCAAAGACCTTGGTGATTTCGTTCTCCTAAACGCATCTGCTATTTCCCAGACTGAAGTCCTCAAAATCCTTTTTGCAGTGTCACACTTGGTTACTGAGAGTGTTTTGAAGTGAATAGAGGGGTTTAGCTTCAGAGACTGAACAGCAGGAGATGATTAACACTTAGGGAGCAAAGCTGTTTATTGTGTTTTAAATAGTGCAGAAGAGTTTGGTTTTCAAATTGGCTCTAATTAGTATAATGTACTTGTGCATGTGCACACCTGATCTCTACTTCACGAGCACCGAGGTCCTTATCAGACTGCAGAACAAAAGCACCAAAATGCACAAAACGGATGTTTTTTTCTTGTACAAATTCATATTCAGGTGGTTTGCATGGGTGAGGAGGACACAGGCACTGAGCTACACTCACAGGCACTTGCTCAAGATGTTGTCCATCAAATCCTTTCCTTATATTTCACAGAAGTTTCTGGAAGGAGATTCAGAAGCAGAACCCTTACCCAAAATAACTGCAGGTTGTTTGTTAGCAACAACTTCTCTAACCTACACTACCACAGCCATAATGAGTGGAATATTGCAATATCTCACCAACAATAATCCATGTAGCTTAAATGAGATCTGTCTGTAAGCAGCACACCATCAACTGTATCTATTAGCCCTACAGGTACCTGATAAGAAGCAAATTAAAATAGTCGAGATCAAAGAAATGGGAAATTGTATTTAGCTGGCTCATATTAAATAAATTTCTTTACTCAGGCTCACTGGAGACTGATGCTTAAATTGCTACAAATGGAACTGCCATAAAAAGACAAAAGAGATTATTAAATCTTTGTGCCAATCATAGGGATATAGGACCAGAGCTCTGCACTTTGAAAGCATCTTTCAAGCCAGAGAGAGAGTTTGGGTTGGAAACGAACTAAATCTAACATTAAGACTTAAAATACCTTTTGGTGTCCATTCAAATCATCTGGAAATCTATTTCAGAGATGCTTTCTAAACAACCTTTGAGAGAACAACCTTTGAGAAAATATACCTTTGAGAGAAGGAGGCAGAATCCACATGGTGCGATCTAAAGTTATGTATTTTAACATGACAAAGCAGCCATGATTCGTTTTTTAAAAATAACAACAAAAAATGCATTGAAGGTGTTGAATAAAATCACCAGCACCTAGTTTTATCCAGAACTATCAGGGGTCACACAGGTACAACTCTCACTCGGAGTGTGACCATGTGGTGGGGACAGTTGTCCCAGCCTGGAGGTGTGGGTGCCCAAGGTCAGTCCCAGTGTCACAACTGCCACACACGGGAAGAGCTGCACAGAGCCACCCTTTCCATTTATTGCAGTAAAATATGACAGGTTAGACAGGTTTGTGTAATTCAGAAATGATAACCACAGGCTGAATAAATGTAAGAGACAAAAAGGCAATTTGGTATTCAGTGAGAAATAACAACTGGCAAGAGCTCGTGGTTTTATACCTCTGAGTCCAAATACTGGGAGTGGGTAATGGAGCAAGAGAGGAATTACTGATTTTTTAGAAGAAAACACTTTTTTTTTACTTGAAAACAAGGAAGTTAAAAAATATTCTGAGTCTAGTTTGACAAATCCCTCCAAGGTTCCTGTATGCTACAGGAATAAAGTAGACATCACTGATAGGACTTGACATATGTTAAATTTACTCCTTTGACAGAGACCTGAAAAATACAGAACATCTGCACAGCTTTATAGTGATATTATCCTATACTCCTAATGGCTGCTAATTATCCTAATGATCCAGTCCTCTCTGTAGATTGGAGATGCACTATGTGATTAAGGCATGGCTGAAAAAGCCATCCTAAATTGAAATTAAGAGCCAAAAATAATGCAGCGTATCTCATTTCACCATCACCACTGCCCAGCACAAATACAAAAAGGCACCTTTACTGAGGAAATCTTGTCCCTGGACACTCACTCTAGTGGCCAACGGAGAAAGATTCTGGAGGTGACTTCTCTTAAAAGAAAATAACTGCATAAAATCCTGATGGAGCCTTTTCTGTCATTCTGATGGAGCTGATACCGGGGGTTCCTTGGTCTCTTCTCCCCACCCTGCTGGAACCCCCTCAGCCTTTGGTGGCTCAGCATCTCCCCACAGTGGGAACACACCCATATTTTTTGGAAACTAAAATCCCACCACCACACACAGTGCCCGCCCGACATGCAGCTTCTGGGATGGTGAGCACAGCAATTATTTATCCTGTGGGCCCTAAATGATGTACAGAGCAGCACAGAGTGCGTCATGCAGTGCAGAACTAATTATAAATCAGACTAAAATAAATTAGTGCTATCTTTTCAACTGTATCAAATGTGTAGTTATTCCTTTCAGATACATCGTAGGTCTTTTATCCAGGGTAGCATCAAGGTTAAAATTATTAAGTAAGTAATTTCATTAGCAATGATAAATGTTAACGATGATAGAGAGTGATTTTGGATGCATTTCATAGAATCACAGGATGGTTTGGGTTGGAAAGGAGGACCTTAAAGATCATCTTGCTCCAAATCCTCTGCCACGGGCACCTTTCTCTAGACCAGGGTGCTCCAGGTCCCATCAAACCTGGTCTTGAAGCCAGGGATGGGGCATCCCCAGCTCCTCTGGGCAACCTGTGCCTGTGCCTCATCACCTTCCCAGTGAAGAATTTCTCCCTCATATCTAATCTAAACCTGTCCTTTGCACATTGCACAGAAGCAGGCGATGTTTATGTGCTACCAAAAACTGCAAGCATCAAATACACCCACCACAACTTCAAGAAACATCTTTCCAAGCCAAAGTTCAACTCTCAGATTTCACGTTAGAGATGCAGCACATTAACACAGCACAACATTTTTGGATTGCTTTCCTGGACATGCAAATGCAGTCACTTGAGTTAAACACTGCAGAATAAAGATGTTTCCTCAGGGATTGGGAGCAGGTGCTGAAGTGTGCATGGACAGGGACATGCTGTGCTGTCCAGCATCCACTGCATGCCCTCTGTTCCTCTCAAATCCTGAACCCCATCCTCCATAGGATGTGTCTTTTCTCTTACAGGGATTTTCATCAGCTGCCTCAAGCCTGGCCTTTCCTTTCCTCTGCCAGCAGTGATCCTCCCCTCTTTCCTCACCTGTCCTGGGTGGAAAGGGGCAGGGCCAGGCATCAGGGCTTCCACTCAATGGCTCAGACTAGTGAGATGAGGAAGAGAGAGAGAGCCTCCAGCTCCTTTGCTTGCCACCTGTCTGGTGAAAACAGCTGTGAGTTGTTTTGTGCCAATAGGATCCCCGTCAAATTTTGTACCACCTCCTGCTTGCACTGGAACACAGACAGGGATCAGCTTAAACAGAAGAGGGAGGAAATAATGTGTGCAGACATAGATAAGGATGCTAACATTGGGGAGATTGCTCTCCTGAAGCCCAAGCATCCCTCTGGGAGAGGCAGTGCTGGCTGGAAGGGGCAGGGCACAGCCACAGGAAGAACCAGGTCCTCACCCCAGCAAAGCTCTTTGGAAGCAAGTAGGCCAGGAACTGCTAAAAACCTGCATGGGGGATTCACAGCTAGGTTAATTTGCTTGTTATTTTTAGTCCTCCCAGAGTTAACATCAGCCAAGGCTTGTCCAAAGCAGGATCTGTACCCACAGCGAGTCCAAGTCCTGAAGCAAAGCAGCAGGGTCTGAGCTGTGGCTGGGCTGCTGAGGCAATGGCTGCTGCTGCAGGGATAAATTCAGCCCCAGGGACAGGCACTGGCACCCACAGGGATTCCCCAAAAGCACGCAGGCACAGCAGGGTGGAACGCATCACTGCACTTCAGCACTGCCAGGTTACTGTGCACCTGTTTGATAGCGTGTGCTACAGAGCATAACAGCATTTAGCAGCTGCTGGAAACACTGTGCTAGAGATCTTTGAAACAAGTCCAATTGTTCTGAAAACTCACCATTTCCCATGGTTAACACTGCATTAGAAACACTAGGCTTGCATTATTCAAGATTCCCCACTGCATTTTGGTTCTTATACACGTTTATTTAGAAGGAAGAAAAGTGTGCTACTCTCTGCACCCATGTGTGACCAAAGTGCTTTAGCACTTCAGCAGGATGTAAGAGTCTCCTAGCAATGCATGCTGAAAGGCTCAGAGCTGATTCAGGTTAAAAGCATTGGGGAAGGAGAAAAAATATCAAACAAACCCCACCTAATGTGTGTACATGAAAATGCTGACTTCCAGAGCATTCAGAACTCAAAAGCACCGAACCAATTTTCTCCAAAAATTTGGAACTCCCCAGTGAGAGCTATAAACAAGCTAATTTGACATCGCTAGATCCAGCCAGCTTAGACTTATGAGTGTGCACATATTTTATTCTGAAGTTATGGGAAAAACATATTTTCCCCATGCTTGCATAAATCAAAAACAGATGAACCAATTTAGCTTAAATTAGAAAGAGAGAAAGAGAAAGAGAGAGAAAGGAGGGGTGAAGAAAGAAGAAAAAAAAAAAAGGAGATGAAAGAAGGGAAAGACTAAATACGAAACCTTCAACCTTTGGGGGAGGGTGAAGAAAGAAATCCCTAATAATTAGGAAACATTCAAGATGCACTCAACAGCTCTGTCTGCAGTCCCACAGAGCTGGCAATTGAATGTCACTGCACAGTACCTGGAGATGGGGATTTTTTATGCTCATTTTAAACAAAAGATCCCATTAGTGCTGTAGCTCTGATGCTAGCTGGGAAGCAACAGCAGGAAGAGGCTGAACTTTCAGAGGGATGTGTCTGCTGGCCAGAGCAGCACTCAAATCACACACTGCTGCCTGCAGGGATCCTGGAGCATCAGGGACAACGTCCTCTCAGGAATTTTAATTTTCCTTCCCGTATTTTTGGTGTTCTGGTCCCACTCCCACCTCAGGTTCACCCCTCAGGAAAGCCCTCTGCCCCTCAGCTCACCCAGCACATTCTCCTTCCCCCACCAGAGCCACTGCAAACCCCAAAGGAGTAAACACTGAGGATGCAAAGAAATGCAGAGCTCACTAAGAACCAAAATAAAGTTTAAACATTATCAAGCCACTGCTCTGTCCCAGCACCAGAGGCCTTACAGCCAATTTCAGGTTTCTGAGACGCTCCCTGTGTTGCTGTGCCCTCTTCACTCCCAGTATAGCTTTTCCATAATGCTGGCAGTGCTGCTTCAAATTCTGACTCCTGACCTTCCCTGAGCCCTGCCCAACTCCCCGAGGGATGTGGGGGAGCCACTTGCTGTGGTCTGCCTGCAGCACTGAGCACCCTGGTGCCCTGCAGCAGCTCTTGTTCTGCACAGCTCATGCACAGGAACAGTCTCTGGCATGTCAGCCCAACAGTTATGGTCACTTATAGTTCATGTCTACAGCATCTGTTTAGCTAGTTTGCTTATAAATAAAATTAGAATATCCACATTGCAATAATCTGCCCAGATTTGAAGGAATTTAATACACGAAATGCAAATCAGAGAGTAAATGAAAAATTAAGTGACCGTGAGAATCGGTTTTTACCATGCAGAGCCAGCTTCAAAATAAAAATGAGAATCATAATCCTACTTTACATATAATTTTCTGCAGGGTTGTGTAATTTACAACTTACACAAAGCAACAGGAAGATTAAAGACATCTTTTGAATTAAAACTAAAGCACTGGGTAGACTCCCTGCAGTAAGAGTTTATTACACCCTATGCAGCTCTGAGGAAGCTGAAGTGTGTTTGTCCAGGGAGCCCAGGGTGGTATTTCCAATACATTTCCTCGGAGGAAGCACAAGCAGCAGGCATAAACTCTTCCCACTGCACTCCCCTTCAGCTCTGGATGTTTTCCAGGCAGCTGCCAGGGGCTGCCAGCACTTGCCCACCCCTCCCTTTCCAGGGCTGGTGCCTTCTCGGATTCCTCACCCACCCTGCCTCTGGCGAATCCTCACGCTGGGAAGGAGGGGGACCCGCAGGACCCTGTGGGATGGAAGTGTCCCCCATCCCAGCCAAACAGCTCTGGGAATGCCCTAAAGCAGCTGGAATGCAGAGAGCTCCTCTCCCACCCACAACTCCCACCATGCACAGCTTTCAAGAGGAAAGAGGCACTTTTCAAAAATTCCAAAACAATCTATTAATGCTTCTGAAAAAAGCATGGCTATATGAGATCACGTAGAGAGAACAAACTTCCATTGGGGCTTGGGTAATTTCTCATGGTTAATGTCTTTTTTTTTTTTTGTCTTTTCATAAACAGATGTTTAGAGCAAAACCATAAGAATAAAGTGCCATCAACAGGGCAAACTCCTCTGACTTATGAGTTAGCGGATGCCCCAGTTCTTTCCCCACCAATGCCTTCAAAATGCTGGCAGATTAAAGAGAAGTCCAAATCTGGACTTAAACCACACAGTTTTATTTTTAGCCATATTGTGACTACTCATTGTAAAAGAAAGCAAAGCATTAAACAATTAGTTAAGAATATAAATCCATACAATGAGCATATAGGGTCCAAGCTACACATCACAGATCTCCAGTGATCCAAGAAAAGTTATCCAGGATGCAGTCTTAGTTCCACTGAATAACCTGGTTCCATTCCCTGTAGCCCTTTTATCTCAACCCCAACTTTAGGAGCCCTCATAAAAATTCCTGGGTCTGCACATGGATGTAAAAATTTTTTTTCCAGTCTAATTCCTACTCTTGGTGAATTTCTCCACGTGTTCCTGCAAGTCCCTCTGTGATGACACAGCCAAAATTGCTTCTGCTGCACCTTCTGGGGCTGCTCCCTGTGCTCACACAGGCACACACAGAGTCCCCACTGGGGGAAGGTGTGCACTCCTGAAAGGAGCCCTAAACTTTCCAGGTTTCATGGCAACTGCAAAGCTTTCTGCTGGAGCAAAGCATTGGAAATAAGAAGCCTTCCCACTGCTTTTGAGGGCCCAGGAAGCACAGCACTGGTACAGGATCACTGAGGTGCTCTGTGCAAACTCATTTTCTCTTCCCATGTTTTGCACTGGCTTCTCACAGCAGCAGGTTTATCAGCCTGTGCCCATAAACTTGATTGCTGTTATTTCTCTGGGTTCAGAGTCCTTAAGCTATACTTTAAACCTACTGCCAATGATTTCACTGTATTGCTATTCCATAAGCCATTAATCACTGGGAATGACAGTCTGTTCGATGGAATGAAATGCCTGCAGACAGTTCTCTCTCACACCTCTGCTTTTCCAGGCTTTTTCCTGGCTTTCCACTCTTCCAGGTGGTGCCTCTGCAGCCCAGCTCCCCAGGGCAGGACAGGAGAAGGTGGTCCCAGCTCCCATGGCTCAGCCCCACTTCCAGCCAGCAGACTTGGCATTTCCCTGCCTCCCTTCTCAGCCCACGGGCTGTGGGAGCACAGCACAGAAACACAGACTTATCAGGGTGCTTTTCTGTAGGCAAGCTGTGCTGGAGGAGGAAACCAAACCGTTTACCAGCAGTTCAGTTCCAGCACAAATCATAGTCCAGTAAAAAAGTTTTACTGGACACAGCAATTTAAAAACATTGCTTGGATACAGAGAGTGAAGGTACTGTTGCTAAGCCCTTTATTTCCCTGGGCTGGGAAAAATCCACATCATCCTCCTCATCAAAAACTGGGGATGAGGAGGAGGGAGGGAGGGAAAACTAATAAATACATTGAGACAGGCCATTCAGAGTTTGGGCCTTCAGTCCTCATCATTTATTACACTTTTTTTGCCAGTCTGAGTACTGGACACAATCTGTAGCTCAGGCAGAACACTTGAAAATACAACTATTCTGTACCTACTTCATTTTCCCCTCTCCCTTGCAAAAGTACTCCATTCCTAAGGAAGCATATCTTAAAAGACAGGCTGAGTCCTTAATTCAAACACAGTGCAATTGTAACAGCTCTTTAGTATTCATAATTAATTTTGGGGGAAAAAAATCATTCTATTATAGATGTACACAGAAGAGTAAAACCTATAATATAAATGAGGACACAGCACATTAAAAATGTAAATTAAGAATTAAATAGCAAAACAATGGAGCAGTGCCAATATTTTTATAACCATACAAATTGCTCATCAGTATCCAGTGTCATGTTGGCAGATTTGTTCAACAGAGAGTATAAAGCCAGAGACAAGATGATAGACTGTCCTTTCTAAAGAATGTACTCTCAGTGCTGTCCTGCCTGTTGTGCATTCTTGTGCTTTAAAATAGAGAGGTGAATGCACTTGGAGCATGAGTGATGTGTTAGGAGGAGGAGGCTTTTTTCCCTAAGTCGTGAAAAATTGGGTTCTCCTACTTCATTCATCTGTAAGATTTTTTTCATCAAAAAGTAACACTCCCTGTTGCAAGGCCTTCCAAAAAACACCGTTGTCAAAACATACCTATAAAATCCTTTTTGTCTCAAACCATGTGGAGTGTAGTGAATGCAGTATTTTTATGCCCCCACCATCATACAGAGCACTTAAATTTCTATGCCAGAAGATCAGAGTTCACCAGTAAGATCTGTATGTGGTGTATTCCTGCTTCCAAATCTCCTCAAGGAATGATTGGATGCAGTGGATTTTGACTGCACTGAGACTGCAAGGGGGATGATCACCTCAGGAGGAAGGCCAGCCCTCCTCCCCATCACACTGACACAGGCTGTGACTGCAGCCACAGGTGGGGTCAGGCTGGGAAACTTCCATTTGGCTGTTCCAAGGAAACCACAGACATAAAATGCAGCATTATGTCTAAAGATTTCTACTTATAAAGTAGTAATCTGCTTAGCACCCTGAAATATTTTGTCCCCGTACCACTGGTGTAACAAAACCCCCATTCTCTTGGAGAGCACAAAGTTTGGGATTTTAGCTGTGTAACTGGAGCCCTCACATGACACAGCTCTGCACACACACACCCATTTCCCCTTATCTAGGAATGAACAGCAGAAAATTATTTCACAACCCAGACACTTTCTCATCAGCACTTTTTCACAAGGGTCAGGTGAATGTCAGCACTCAGTCCTAAGGGCCCAGTGTATCCTTGCCATGTAGGATGATATCCTGATTACACTGTGAAAAAGGTGCTTTGTTTTAATAAATAAAGTAAATTTAAATGTGAACCACAACACATATCCAGGTGCTCAGTATAGATTTGGTGTTTTAGTACTGACTGATTTACTGAGCAAGCCATGGATTCCCAACCACAGCAATGGCCATGTGAGGGAAAAAATGGGATGGATCCCACTACTCCTTCCATGGAGTCCTTCCATCCATCTCCCTTCAAAGTGTAATGCTGTTACTCGGTGACAGAGGGCAGAGGCCTCACCCTGCCCTGAGGGGTGTCACTTTCTGACAGCAGCTTGTCCCTCCCTGGGACCCTCCTGGCCCCTCACCTCTCACCCCCCCAGTCAGAAGGGGTTTGCATCCAACCATCCCATTGTGCCTCATCAGTAGAGAGGGGAGAATTGGGTGTTCATAACGTGCAGCTGCTAAACAATTCTCTGAAATATACACTGATGACATTTTAAACCCCAATGCAAACACTACAAAATTCACAATACTCACTGTATCAAAGCACGCTGGAAAATGGATGTATTGCTTTTCTCTTGGAATTCGAATTTCTATATTATTAAAACAGTTTGGGAGGTGGGAGGAGGAACCTGACAGATTTAAGGTTTATACTTTTCTCCTAGTACATTGCCAGGAAGATAAAATATTTAGTGGCTTCATATTCCCTAACCATATTTTTGACAATATGCTTCATGCTCTATTTGCCACAAAAGTTGTGACACTGCAGTCGGTCTTCAAAGGATAAAGTATGCATTTGTCATGGCAAAAGATCCAAAAACCTCATTTTTTATTACCCTGCCATTGGTTAAGTCAAGCTCTGATAATTAGGATATTGGATATTTATGAGGAGCTATTCTGCCTTTATTACTGCTTTAGGTGCCTGTTGACAGATGCAGCAAGACAATTTACATTGATGTGTGAATTTGCCAGTATTTCAGTGACAATATCCAAGTCTAAGTCTATTAGAAAAAAGGTCCATATCTCACTCTTGGAATATGTATTTCCAATTAATTCTGGTTTTGTAGCATTTCCTCTGGCATGCTGCCATTGAAGGTTTCTATCATTTGTTTGTTCTCTGATCGAACAGTAGCTCAAAATAAAGTCCAGAGGGTAACTGGATAAAAGCAGGTTATTAGATCAGAAAGGCAGAATGAACCACTACAATCTCCTGGTCTGACCTGCTCAATAAACATGGGCTGGAGGACTCTCCCTCTGAATTGATCCCTGCTGCCATTCCAGCATGGAGAGGAAGGAGGGGAGGGAAACTCCTTCCCTGCACCAAACCAGAGCTTGATAGAGGCTTGGTGACAGAGAGCAAGTCACCAGGGCCTGGGTAGGTGAGGAGGGAGAGTCCAGCTCAGTGCCACTCTCTTTTCCCAATGCACTGCCTCAGTGAGTTTTTTCACTTCTCAAATTTCACATAAACTAGGTCTGAAGTCTGCTTTCAAATACTCACTTCTGCTTGGAGGATGCAGGCTGCTGTACCTCTCACACCACGCTCTCTCAAGCTGCCCCTCATCTCCTTGCAACTACAAAACAATTATTTTTTTTCCCTTTATCCCAAGGATTCAGTCTCACTATTGATGCTGTGTGATAAAAGCGCACTGATCCGTTCCCAGTTAATCTATGTCTATTCTACAAGCAAATGGTTCAATACTTCCTCTAATGATCTGCACATCTCAAATTTTCTTATGCCTGAGAAAGCTCCAGCAGGAGTTTATGGTAGCAGAACCATAAAATCAAGCATGGAGCAATATATAATTGCAGGAGTCTATATGCTTGAGACCACTGATTTAGGCAGAACCGAGTAAAACCTTAGTGCCTTCAATTACAGGCACTTTAAATGTCCTGCCTGTCTCAAGCATTTCCAGAGAGGAATGAGGCAGAAGGGAAGCTTTATCATTACAGCCTTGGCATTTACTCACAACAACATCATACACCTCTCCTGCTTATTGCCAGCAACACTTCAATGGCTCCTGGAAGTGTTGCAGCCCCAGAGACAAAAAAGGAAATTTGACCCTCGCAGCTGAAATGAGGCTCAAGGACCTCATATCACTCAAAAGGAGCCTGGGGAAAAGAGGAGTAAAAAGCTACTTACTCTTGTGCTGAGCCCTCAATGAACCTCTGGAGGGTTTCCTAGTGCTAAGGAGGAAAGGGTGCTGCAAAAGAAGGTGAAGAGCAGCAGTGCTGACTTCTAAAGTGGGAAGTTTAGGGTAATTTATTCTAGTAACAGCCTCTCTCTCCTCTTCTCCCCTTCACCAGCTCACCATTAATCCACTAAGTCCTCCTTACTCAAGGTGACAGAAGGAAAGAAAGTTTTAAATCACATATCCTTCCCCCAGCAAGGCAAATGAAGGCTGACCACTCTAAATAACTGTGGTTTTTTAATAGGATATTTACAGCTCTTAATGATGCTTTGGCATTTTTCTGTAATGGTCAACACATTCCCTGGAAGCCTTTTAAATTAAGCCACGTTTTTTTCTTTTGCTCTGACTTCCACCTGAAACACTCCTCTGGGTCAGAGATATTTACAACATGGATGGTTAGAAAACAGCTTAGAAGGAATAAGCAGGTGAAGAATAACACTGCTTCTAACCTGAGCTTTAATAGGTTTTCAGAGGGCTTTAACACATTTTTCCAAGTGTGATAGTGAGTGTGCTCCTTTGGCCTGGCTGACACCGTGCTCTGTCAGGCGAGGCAGGTGTGAAGGGGAACAGAGAAAGCAAAGAGCACCCTTTAACCCAGCCATACAAGTTATATTTGAATAAGCTTTCCTCAGCTCTCAAGCTCTATCAAATCCACAAAGATCCTCCAAGCAGGAGAAAGAACAGAGAATGTAGGAAAGGAAGACTCACCAGGAGAAAGCCCCAGTTTAAGTGATTTGATTTATTCATAACAGCCAGCCCTACCATGGCCACACAAATGACAATGCAGGGGCTCTAATATTGCTGCCTCTCTGTAATATATTTATTTTGCATTAATTTTCCTGATCACATAAGTTATCATAGCAAGAGAACAGATTTTGCTCTTAGGCTATCTCTTCTCCCTTTGACAGGAATAAGATGGGCAAGTCAGAAGCTGTGGCCAGTGTTAGAAAGTGTAGTCACATCCAGGTAAGCCCTTAACCAAGAAAACATCACAAAATTCGGGACAAAAGCATATTTCATGTGGGAGCTGTTAGAACTCAGTGATAGTGCAGCAAATGCATTTCAGGGATCAATAAGGAACAAATAGAGGTGACACAAAGCAAAGCATCACCACTGGGACTCCTCCAGCTCCTTCAAGGCTGAAGCACCCATTAACTGCAGGGCATCAGGAAGGGCCCAATAACTTCCCAGTGAGTTATTGCTTTCTGAGGTCCATGATATTACACATTAGGTGCCCAAATTGAAGGAAGACTGGAATGAGGTTAAAGCCATTAAGCTTCAAAGACACGGGAAAGTCTAATCACAAATCTGGAGGAAGAGCAGGAGAAATTAAAAGGAATAGAGAAAAAGTTGTTTCCTGTAAGTTTCTCGCCACTGAAGTATCTGTGGAAGATGAGGTTGTAAAGGCTCCTTCTGGCTGGCAGACAGGATTTTTCTCCTAGCACGAGAAAAACCAATATAAGACATGTTTTTAAATAAAGTAATTGATTAAAGTTAGTTTTTATTTTTACACCTGATTAGACCAAAAAAACACATCTGAAAGAGGTTTGACAGCGCTTGGATGTCGTGAGCAGCACATCGATTGGCTGCATGTTAAATTTAACAAAATAAAGGCAAGTTCAAAGCTCTGCAGACATGAACAGCAAGGAGCAGGGCTGCCAGAACACCACTTGTGGGTGAGCAGTCCACGTTTCTGTGTACACAGCATACCTGGGAGCCACAGCAGCACTCTGCTCTGCTGAGCTGCAGCACGTGCAGCCCACAGGGCTTGTTTTGTTGCTTTTATACAGGCAAGGATATACATGGCACTAATAGCTAGAGATTAGCATAATTTCTCAGTATTCGAGATTGCTGTCTTATGGCTCCCAGCTTCCAGAGGGAAACTCAGCCTGCAGCCATGAGATATGCCAGAAGCAGTGGATTTTGATCACATTCCTAGTATTCCGCCATGAAGCCCTAATGTCTCCTTATTCAGTGATTACACCATCTTTTGTAGGATCCTAACTCATACTTATTCAGCACATTCTGTTGGTCAGTTTGTGCCCAGCCTGAGACCCCCAATGGGAGCACTGATGGCACTGTAAGCCCTGGAGAGCTCGACTTGCAGAGGGGATGAGCCAGCAGGTGCCTCCTGCAGGCCCCCAGCCCTGCAGAGCTGCAGTTTGACAGTGATGCACCGAACATCCTCCCGTTCCTCCAACGGGAAATTTGAAATCTACCCTGCCAGGCATGGGGCAGAAACTGCTCAATTCTGCCAGGAGCCTCAATCTCTGCAGCTCAGGGCTGGGAGGTGCCAGCACTGAGCAGCCACAAGCTCCTGCAGCACCGGAGCTCCGGAGGGATGTGGGGAGGGCAGGGAGGAGCAGCCGCTGCTCCAACCCCTGCTCCAGCTCTGCCTGGATCATGTCAGCGCTTGCCTTTAACCCCTTTCTGACCTCTGTGTAAAATGAAGGCCCCTGGAAGCAAAGCAGAAATCGTAATGAAACAGTTCAGTGCTCAGTTCACAGTAAGCAATGACATCAGAAACTTTCCCTGCAGACGGCAGCAGCTACAGTCAGATCAGTCTGTTTGATGTTTGAATTAGAGGTTAAGGGCGGAGGAAAAGGAGACTCTCGTTGTTTGTGATAAAACTCATCCTTCTCTCTGGATACTGCTAAGCCATCCCTGGCAGGGATGGACTTTCATCCCTGGCTCAGACTTCTGAAGAACAAATCTTTTTGCATTTTGAATGCAGCAGATGGTATGCCTTTACAAAACTGGCCTCTGGGGAAGATACCTCTAAAATCCCTTCCTGCAAGGACTTCAGTCTCTCCAGCCTCCCCCCCAAATTACTCAGTCCAGGCTCTGTGTAATGTGGGACAGAAGCATCTGCCTTTCCTTTGGCAATTGCATTGTGTTATGCTATTAAGAAATATGCCCAATCTGCCTTCTTTTCAGCTCAGTTTATTGTACTTCTCCTAGATTGATGGATACCTCAGACCAAATAGTTCTGCATGGCCTAGGCTGGGGTAATTGGATTACATTTATGTGAAACCCAGACATTCTCAGGGGTGATTTTCTTTTTCAGGCTGCCATTAGAGTCCCAAGGAAACCAAGTACAAAAGCCTAAAGTAATCTCACATTAAACGAGTTTTTTTTTTTTTTTTTTTTTGATCGCTTTGCACAGGGCAGTTGACTTTTAATAGGAATTCCACATCTAAGAGACTGAAAAAATCCCCAAACTCCTAACCCCAAGGGAAGGACTTCAAAACATGAGAAATGAGGAAATCTGCATTAATGCCCACACAAGTGCCCGGGCTCACCCTGCTGTGCCCATGGGTGCTGGCAGCTGGTAATTCCCACCGTGGCAAAATCCAGGGTAATTGACTCTACTGTAGCAAATAAAACACACTTACAAAGAGTCTGAAATCATTGTCACGATGGTGTGGAAGTGTCTGAGGCACAGGGAGAAGGCACAGCTGGAAAAAGGCCACAGAGGAGCAGGGATCAGAGCCTGAGTCTCAGACCCTAAAGCCAAGGGCAAATGCATTTATGGCTGGCAAGTTACTGGCAAACTTACTGTTCTAACTTTGCTGTGGCAGTGGAAGAGGAAAAAGCCTCAATCTTGAAGGTAAAAAGCAAAGATACCTGTGACATATTTTGAGTGAAATATTTTGAGTGGCAGCTGTGGCGAAGGATTCATCTGGATGTGCCTGCAAGGACACACAGGGCACAATGAAACCTGCCCAGTGAGAAGGTGCAGCAATTGTTCCTCATTCCCAACAGAGGGGTATCCTCTCTGCACCTGCATCTGCACCCTGGCCCAGCACCAAGGGGATTCCTTTGAACTCTGTGATTTCCAAACTCTAAATAACCATTTTGTCCTGTGACAAAAGGGATTTTGTTAGAATTTCCCAAGAGAGAAGATATTCTTGCTTGAAAATACAATTCAGAAAACACTTCCAAGGCTACTCTGAAGCAGAGGGGAGAGCATTCTTTCACAGACATGAGGGGTATTAACTATTTTCCATTATCTTACTAATTGTCTCATAACATCCCAGCAGCGTTTATTTTTCTTAGTGCAATGCAACTGAATTACATCTGAATGGGGAGTAATTAAACTAGTTAGCTCTTTTTATTTTGTCTCCCTTGCAGACACAGACCTAATTTGGGTTCATCTTGAATGCTGTTGCTATAGTATGAGCTGTACTTGGAGCTGAACAGGGAACATGAAGTAGTTTAACCTGCAGGGCAATTTGGGAAAAGAAACATGGAAAAATCCCAGATAAATGGAATCAGAAAGGTTCCTCTGATTAGATTAGTATCTTTTTCTTCAGAGCACAAGACCTTCAGCAGGGAAACTATGGATTGTGTCTCAGGAATTAGTTAATTTGTAGGTTTTTGCCTGTGCTCATAAGAAGCAGTGATGGAGCCTGCAAAGAGAGAGGGGGAATGAACTCAGAAATGGATGCAGAGAGGAGAGATAAACCCAGAAATGGATGCAGAGAGGAGAGATAAACCCAGAAATGGATGCAGAGATCTCGGAGAAGTGTCACATGCAGCAGGCTGAGAGCTGTGGGCAGCTCCAGCTCACCTCTGCCAAAGCTCACAGGTACCTCCTGCTGTCTGTGCAGGCAGCAGCAGTGACCAGAGCCCAGCCTTGGGTTCAAATACACACAGTGTTGATTTAAACCAGGCTTACAGGTCACTGCAGTGAAAGGTCACTCTGCTCACTCTGGGAGAGCCACAAGTGCTGGGACAGCCCTTTTCCTTCATGTCCCCTCTCCCACAGAGGCACTTTCTGGTGGCTCCCCAAGCACCCAGGGGACAGTGAGCACTCAGGGGCTGCCTGTGCTGGCTGAGCTGTGCCACTTGCACACACTGAGTTTTCCTGGTGTGTCTTGGGGCACCCCCAGCACTCCCACAGACTTTTCCTTATTGAGGGTGTGACATCTTTCAGCTTGGATTTCTTTTCCCTCTTGGCATCACCAAGATTGTCATTCAGTCAATGGTTGATGTCATTTTTATGTTTGGAGAGGAAATTTAGTCAGAGTTCAAGGCTAAAGCAGGAGTGATTTCTGGTACCCCACAGGTACCAGAAAATGACATTATTGTGTATTTGTGGGAGTTAAGATGTGTCACCACGGATGTGACACAACCCTGAGAGCCCCAAAATTAGGCTGTGCCCTCAGGTCTTGCTTCTCTCTGCCCTAGATGGGTTTGCCATTTATGGGGTAGGAGGAACAGGGGACACCTCATCTGTTGATTCTGTAGATAAGAAAATACCTTTTGGCTTTATCTGCTCGACATACCTGAGGCTTCCTTTTCCCAAGTGATGAAATATTTTGTGACAAATCGTTGTGACCAAAATAATTAAACAACAAAATTATTGGTATAAATACCTCTTGTTTGATGAGGAAAAAAACCCTGAATGTCTGCTCTTAAATTAATGAGTGACCTCCCTCCCCATCCCCCATCCCTTTCCTTCCTGCTCCCTCCCTATAAATGCCTGGTCACCCCACAGTCAGCCCCACTTCAGATAATAATAGGAAATGGAGAAACACAGGAGGGAGGACAGGATGAGAACTAAAACACTGAAGAAATGGAAGAAATTGCCTCTTTTATCAGGAGATTTCCTACCAAAAACACACAGAGATTTTTTTTTCTTTTTTGGCTTTTAAGGACAGCCCTTGAGCTCAAGCCTAGAGCTTAAATGAGAATCAAGGAGAGCTGGTTTTAAATCAATCTCTTAAAATTCATTCCAGAATAAGCTGCTTACATGGGCTGTACAAGCCACATATGAATGGGAAGAAGGAAAATCCAGCACTGGAAGCCCTGGGAAGGAGCTTGCTGGACCGTGCATTCCTTATTTAAAAAAACAGGATGTAGAAAGTAACTAGCCCAGCAAATTACTCTTGGTTTAAATGTGGTGTTTCTAAACTTGCTGCAAACTGAAAAACCCCTGTTAATTTAAAACACTCTTCTTAAAACCGAGCAACCAAACAAACTCAGTCTTACACGGTAAAGATCTATAGCTTGGTATCATTAACAATATTTTCTGTAAGAAACAGAGCAGTATGACAGTGAACCTATCATTGACAAATTTACCTATAGATCTGTATTATGACAAGCATAAAAATCTATCTACACTACAATACAGCTCTTCATAATAGGTTTTGATAGCTGAATATATAGAAGCTGTCATGAATACAAATGGAGGGAAACCTGCTTTCCAGCTATTCTGCAACACAAATCTTTTTGTGTGTCACTGAAATAATTTCTGTTGCTTTTTAAAAGAAAAGAAAAAGATACTGGGAATGTACTTATTTTTCCAGCTGCACCATTTGAAGTTCTCGTCCAATTTTTCTGTAGCAAAAGCACAGAGAATCTGAGGGCAAAGTCCCTGAGTTTAAGGGTTACAAATTTAGCAAAGTTATTGCTGGGAAACATGCTTATTTCACAGGGTGTAAAGAATGAAACTTGTTAAATATAATTGTAGTGATGGTGCCATTGGGACAGAACAACTTAAGGTAGGGGCTGGGTGAATTAAATTAAATCCTATTTACTTTTGATTTTGGGTGATGAAGGAAGAAAAGAGTTTTCTACTACTGAGCAGTGAGAAAATTGCTGTTTGCTCCATAATTGTGAAGGGCTAAAAGTAGCTATAATTTTAGAACCCTAATTGCAAGGAAGTTAAGTAATAAATAAGCCTGGCCATATTGTAAGCAAAATATATGCATACACTTTGGTGTGTGGTGCTGAGGCAAGGAAAAAGCATTTTTAAAAGAAAAATCTTCACTGGTTCTCCAAAAGAAACAGAGGCAGCTGGACAGCAGGATAAAAATCTGAAGCTGTAAAAGCTTTAGTTGAACTCAGAATCCAGACTTATGAAAGGAATAAAATCTTTACTATGGTGTGGATGGGCAATTTCCCATAAAGAAAATCTTCTCCTGTCCAGTGCTTTCTGTTACTAACACTGTTTCAGATTATCTTCATCTGTAACCCTTTAGAGGTAATACAGCTTTAGGAAGCTGGCTTTGTCTAACCAGAGAATTAAAAATTCCTCTTAGGCTGGGCTCCAAACCCAGAGTGCTGACAAAATTAGCCCTTCCTCAATCACTCTGTGCACACACCTCTGGTCAACAGGCTTGGGGCTGTTTTCAGACAACAGTCCTGCCTGCTGGAGGAAGAGCACAAGAGCCATAAAAAACCCAGTTATGGGTGGGATGTAAGAGAGAGCCATAGATTTTATGCACATAATACATTCCTGGCTTATAGCATTTTATAAGCTACAAAGAAGATGCTGTCTTTGAAGCATTAAGTGGTGGACACTTGGCAGTCACTTTTGGTCTTATGAGCATCCAAGGGGAAAACAACCTCTGTCAAATTGAGTTGGTTGTCAATTGGCTGATGAGAAGCTCAAAATTATCCTGCATTTTATATATTATATGCATTATATGCAGAAAATATCTGCACCCTCAATAAGGAAAATGTGCATCTCCAGCCCAAAAAGCCCAAACCACATCCTGGGCTGCATCAAAAGAAACATGACCAGCAGGGAGAGGGAGGTGATCCTGCTCCTCACTGCCATGAGACCCCATCTGGAGCTCTGGGGCACCAGCATCAGAAGGATGTGGAGTTCTTGGGGTGATTCCAGAGAAACACACAGAAAATCAAAGCATTTTGGTTTTCTTTGTAACCTGGTCTAGTGCAGGGTGTCCCTGCCCATAGCAGGCAGTTGAAAAGAGATTGTCTTTAAGGTCCATTACAACCCAAAACGTTCCACAGTTCTATGAAATCACAGCCTATATAATCACATTTTCCACAAATAAACTATGAAATTAAAGGCAGGGAAGACTTCAAAGAAATTTCCTGTATTATTTGCAGGTACATACTCACACACTTGTGTTCAGCCAGATGGGGAGAAAGAGATTGCAGGTAGGGCAAAAAGGAAGACCAGTCTCCAAAAATTGTTTAATTACTCATTTTTGGACTCAAACCAAGTGCCATGAGTAAACTGCATGCATTTATCCTATGTAGAGATCTCACAGGTTTGTTCATTGCTGATTGACCTAGATCTGGAATATTGGTGGGAGACAGAGAAGGCAGGGGAAAGGAGAGAGAGGTTTCAACTTAATTTCTTCACATGTGGATACCATGGGCTGAGAAAACCTGCACTGTTAGCACCACATGACAGTCTTTTCAAAAGTCCAAAATACCTGGCTGTGCAGCAAGATTAAAGTGACACATCACTCACAGAAGTGGCTGCTCCTGTGGAGTGACGTGTGCCTGAATTAAACTGTGTGGTTTCTCTGCTCTCTGAAACTCATCACATTCCAAGCAATCCCTTGGCACGTGAAACTGCATATTAGAAATTATCCAACTTGGGATATTCTGTGATTCCATAAGGCCTACACTCCACATGCCACGGGATGTTTACCCTCCTAAATGCATAAAGTTTAATGCACCAGTGTGCCTGGATGTGCAGTTCTGTGAACAAACAGAGCTGCAGGCTGTCCCTGAGTTACTCCAAGACACAATCAGACAAAACAGACTCACCCAGGAGAGCTGCAGTCAGTCCATTTGGAAATACAGCTGCCCATCAATGACAAACCAGGCACTCTCTAAAGCAAATGGTTGGGCTATTGCTCAGGCTCAAGATGGAAAAAAAAAATCCTCCCAACAGCTCCATGCTCAAATGAAAGAGAGGAAGTGCTTAAAGTGGAAAAGTGCCATATCTAAAAGAGATAAAAATGAAGACTCTTCAAATGCAGATCAGGGAGAGATGAGGTTTTGTAACACTGCCAAGGGAAAAATACAAACGGGCTGCACTTCAGAGCCTCAGTGCAAGTTACATTAAGGAGTTTTCTTCAGAGAAGCAAAGCCTTTGTCTAGTCTAATCTGCAAATACAGAGAAGTTATTTTTCCTCTGAGCAGCTACAAGCTGGTGCAAATAATCCTCTTCATCTTCCAACACCAGCATCAGAGGTGGTTGACAATGAAGGTCTGCTAGCAGCATTTCTTGCTACTCAAATCCATCTGCCTTTGACAGCTTACTGCAGCTCATTTTCATCTAGTAACCCACGATCAACATCTTAAAAATGCACCACACGTTAGAGCTCCTGGTAATCATGAGCTCTTCAAACATAAATAATTGTTTTTACAATGAAGATTCTGCATGTGCATTTTCAGGGAAGGCTAGGACTTGCTCCACAGTTGTGATGGAGCCTCTGGTCCTCAGAAGCTGCCAGACAGCAACTTTCCTACTGCAAATAAACATTTCTTACCTAGATTCAAAATGTTTGGTACATGCACTCAAAATGTAACTGGTCTATTAATGACTGTTAGAGGAGATCAAATTTATATGTCAAATTTCCTTCTCACCATTCTTTCTGGCTCCATGTAGATTTTGTACATTTTGACATAGAAATTATTTGTTCTTGTCTGTACAGTAGGCCCCTGGTCTCAGACTGGGCTCCAAAACACAGTTTTGTGATAAATAAACATCAGTTACATCAGTGAAGTACCCACATTTATATAACTCAGTACTGCTTCTGCTAAGCCAGGAGAGGCTGCCCCGTGTCATTGCTCTCAGACGATGGTTCCAATTAAGTAGCATAAAGGCCCTTTGAATTTTTTTTAACTTGTTATTATGGCATAATAGGTTGCTTGAAGATTTAAATTTTATTCATGAATTGTCTGCACACCTGCAAAATGTAGAAGATTTATTTTAGCTTGTCTTTTTACAACTGGTCTGAGGATGAAATGCAACTTTGCCATAAAGTTCACCAGCTGCAGAATTTTTCTTCTCCTGTCCCATAATACTCCTTAGATGAGGTTCAAGTCCATTAGCAGGAAAGTTTCAGAGCAGATTCTTTTTTACTTTCCCCCAGCTTTTAAGTGGTGTATGTTCCTCCCTGGGTACCTACACAGAACTTGCAAATACTAATGAGAGCTCTGAGTGTGCTCCTATGGGAAAGCAGACCCAATACTGAAACTCTGCTCTGCTAGGTGCTCACGTCACCAGTTTCATTTGTTTTGGCTAGAGGTGCCTATGGCTTAGTCATTAATCCCAAAATAGAATTTTTGCACTGAAGTGATAGTTAATCTAAAGCAGTGCTACTACGTTTAAAATAATAATATTGTGTTTAAGAATCTCATCGTTTCTTTTCCTCCACACACAGTTCTACATGCCTTTAGGGACACCTACCAAGCATGAGGAAATAAAGAGCTCCCAGCCCAAAGAAGATTCCAATTACACCTTAAATTACATGAACCTAGTGAATAACTTTCAACCAGGTTAAAGGTATTTCTGTCCAACAGCCAGCTTATTAAAGAAGTGAGGACAGGGAACAAGCCTGAAAAATCTCCACACCCTCACAGCTCCTGAACACCTCTGATTCCAGCCAGAGTCAGTTCACTTTCTGCCTGTCCTTCCACACCCTGAGGACAGGTGGTTGGAGAGAAAAAAAAGATGCAATTTTTGCAAGGATGGACCTAGAGAGAGCAACTTAACCTGCTTGGCATTACTAACAACACAGCCACTACAGCAAGTGGGGAATAAATTCTCATTAGCCCAACATACCAGGTAAGGCTAATGCATAAAAGTCACTTTATGATGATCTGCTGGAAAATTACTGTCAGCCAAAGCACCCTGATCCACCTGGTGTCACAATACACCAAAGTGGCTTCACCCATGTTAAATTTTATATGAAAAATTGGCTTTTTTTTCCTCAAGCTATCAATTTCTAATTTAATTATACTGAATATTGAATTCTACTTGTGTAAACACAAATTGTCAATACATTATTTCGTGCCTAAGGATTTTAGGTCCTTTCCTGTAAGACGATGCATCACAGTTTATTGAATATCTATAACATTGACCAATTTTTCTTCTTTGCTTGTATACCAGAATTACTTATTGTAAAAAACTTATTTTAAAACTCAGATGATGACAAAGATATGTCCCCAATGTTATTTCAAGGATATACTTAAAAAGCCCCCAAACTTTTAGTAATAAACAAGTTGCATGTTCATAGGATAGAAAGCAGAATAATTACTCAACTGCTTTAAATAAATTGTGGTACCCTAATGCTAATCAGCTTTAGTAACCTCAAAAAAAAAAAAAAGGAAGTGAATTTACATTCATTTATATTCATTAACTAGGCAGGTTTTCTATTTTAGGAAAGCAGAAGGGTTATCATGAGACTTTTGTTTCTATTCCTCCCATAGAACATCAGTCCTTGGATCAAAAGCATGATGTTTCACTTTAAACAGATTTTTTCATGCCTCAGAAATTTCTCCTCAAAACCACACTGAGAAAAAATGATCAGAACCATCGATACATTAAAATAGTAGGAAAATTAAATAAAGAAGATTTGAACCCTAGGGACATTTGGCTTTCCCCGTGCTGCTTCACGGAATAAAGAATTTGAAAATAGTGATGTAAAGATGGCAATTATTCCTGACCTGAAATGACTTGACAGCAGAGTTCAGTAGAGTTCAGTCAGCAAGATTTTTGTCACCCAAAGTCTGAAATGCTTTTAGCCCTCCTGAATTCAGTGTGGTGATCTCCAGTGAACACTGACAAGTGTGGTGTTTGCCCCACTCTCCAGGCTGCTGGGGCTTTTGCTGGACAGGTCTTTTCCCAAGATGTGCCTGATTCTGCTTAAAGACTAAACCAAACAAGCCAAAAACCCCACCCTGCTGCTCAGTGAGAGCAACATGCCCTGAGACGTGGCAAGTGAATTGGTGAGAATGGCTACTCCTAATCAATCAATACTCCCATGTAAAAATGTTTATACACCCCCATCTGTGGGCGTCTGAAGACACAGACCATTCCAGCACTCCCTGGTGTCAGAAACTCCCATTTTGTGGCCACATGAACCCTGAGGGGAGCAGGGATGGTGCATCTCAGCTGGATCTTCCTTTGAGCTGACTCCAGGCTCTGGGCTTTGCCTGCCAAGGTCAAATACCACAGCAGGTACACACAGAAGGGAGGGTTTGCCAGTCAGTGCCAGTCAGAGAGTAACATATTCCCTCAATACAAGAGGAAAACCAGGTTATCTTGGCTTCCCTTGAGCCATTCTGACCAGCTGCTTTCTTCTGCAGGACAGGCTAGTGAGCAGGAGAGGCAAGGAGCACACCATAAATTCACTTTCTGAGTGAGAAAAAAAGCCTTCCCAATGACTGCTTTGTGTTCTCAGGCAGAGAAGGAGAAAACAAAGCATCACAAGACATCATAGAAAAATACATATTTTCCTCTTGTCTTTGTGGTTCTTAATTTGGGGGGTGGAGGGTGTTTTGTTTTGGTTGGTTCCGTTTGGTTTGGGTTTGGGTTTTTTTTTTTGTTATTTTAAAGCCAGTTCTTCATTAGAATGTAGCAGAGCATCCTGCTTTTGATGAAGCACAGTGGCCAAGGGGTCAGGCTATCAGTTTCAAGTAATATAAGACAATTCAAGTGAAAAGTGATATATCTGAAAGACAGAAAATAAAATGCAGAGCTTTATTACCAAGAAGGTGAACCAGAAAATAGCATACAAAGATATACAGGCAATTCAGTAGTAAGGAGAGAGGGAAATTCACCTAAGCACTGCCATGGACAGGAGCCCCAGGAGGGCTCAGACTGAGCCCTAATGAGGACTATTCCCTAAGGCTACTTGGACCAACATCAAATACCTTTAATTTTCACTCATGCCTATTAAATTGAATTAATGCAGTGGAGCTGTCTCGTACCCCAAGAGGCCCCTGGCACAAGTGCCAGCTCCAAGAGCAGAGCATTCCTGTCTGATTTCCATTCCCAAGCAGGAACACCAGTGTTTCATGGCTTGCAGGAGCCCACTGAGGCTCCCTGACACTGCCCATGCAGCATGGGCAAGCTGCCTTCCTCCTGACATCTCAACAAACTCAGCAGCAACTCTTCACCTCGATTGTTAAAGACTAAAACCAAAACAACCATAATCAATTACAGCATTCAAGGCCCAGGAGGAAATTTAAAAACGAGCTCTCAAGATCAGGGATTCAGTGGAAATAGATCCTTGCTGACAAGAGGCAGAGGTTCCCTGAGCTGGTGGCTACATCTGCAGCACAACTGCACCACGTGCATTTCCAGCAAACAGGAACACATGGAGCTGACTGGCAGCACACAGAAGGGTTAACCCTGCAGTCCATGACAGAAATTAACCCACATAAGGTCTGTGATATCAAGTCTGAAGGGAAAAGAAATCAATTCTGGTTCCCATGGGTAGGATTTCACCACTTGATTAAAGAAAGAAATGAATCTTTAAAGCATACTTACAGGAAAGGTATTTTCCATTTGCATGAAAGATGGGGATGGCTGCATCCCAAGTTAATGAAAGCAAGTCTTCTGTGCCTGTTTGAGGATTTCATCTATTTGAATTATGCAAATATCAAATATAAGTTCATTGTATAAAACTTCAAAATTATAGTGCTATCCATACATACCCATGGGGGTCAAAATCATACCCCCACTTCCCAAACTTAACATTGTTTCATTGAAGGCCAGAAAGAGGGTATGAGTTTGTCCTACAGCATTGTGTTCCAGCTGTGACAGTCAATTTAGAGGACATTCCTGCCTGTCAGCAAATAAACATTAAGTCATTTTAAATTTCACCTCCATTTGATAAGGTTAAAGCAATTCTCTCCAGGGGCTCAGAGGCAGGGTTTTGAGTGGAAGTCATCAGGCACAGGGAGGCTGAGAGTGCATCTGGGCAGCAAGAGGAAGAGCAGCACAGGGATATCCCACCCTTGATTCAGAACATGCAGGAGAAATGGCTCCTTCAGCTACAGGCAGAGATCTGGAAGTGCACCAAGGGGGGCTTGTGTGGTCCCAGGCCACCTTCCTCAAAGTTTCCTTTTGGCAAAAGGCACTTGAAAGAATCTGAAAATGTTCAGCTTGCTTGGGCCTGCTGGACCCTGCAAGTTCAGCAGTCTCCCAAAGGAGGGTACAGAGTCACACAGGCCACACCAAAGAGCACCAAACATGACTTTTCCATTCCACCCTTTTCCTTCCAAACCAGCAGAGTCCTTTTAACCACAGCACAGAAATGGTGCAGAAATAATCACATTCTGTACCCCAGAAACTGAATGAGCTCGGCCCCACTCTCTGCTTGGAAAACTGTCCCTGGCCATGCCCTTCTCATGATTAGAAATTTTCTCATTTCTGTCTGTACTCATTTGTGGCCCCTGTAGACCTATTAGTTCTCGTGCCAATGCTCTCACTTAGATCAATGCAGAGAACATGGCAGTATTTTGTAATATCAGAGTGTTTGCACTGTAGGACAATGTTTCCTAAATTGTCAATATGTTCTTAGTAATAGAAAAGAATGCATTCAAACGTTGGCTTCCATTATATTGGAAGATAAATAGAAAGGGGACATTGGAATTCCAAGTCTCTATCAAAAAGCTTTTTAGAATTCAGTAGACGTGTATATGAGCAGGAGGTAGGAAAAGGGAAGGGAATCAAGCCAATAGAAAACTTCAGTCTCCAGACATCAACTTTTAACGAGTTCCCAAGGCTGCCCCAAGCACACCAGGTGGGGAAAAAGTTCTAAGGAAGGGCACAAGGGAAGCACTGAAGGCAAGGAGAGGGATACAGTCACAAACCTCCACAGGCACAGACACTGCCCCAGCTGAGGGGTGATGCCCCTTTGTGCCCACCAGACCAGCAGGCAGCAGTTTCCGAAGAACTTTCTCATTTTGCTCTTCTATTGCTGTTTTTTGGTTGTTTTGTGGTTTTTTGGGGGTTTTTTTTGTTTTTGTTTTTTTTTTTTTTTTAAGCAAATCTATAGTCAGCATGGAATTAAAGCTCTTTAAATTTGGATTTAATTAAGGGTAGTACAGCTTTCAGACTCAAGTCTCTAAGCTGAAGAGGAAGGTGTGCAGGCTGGAGGGAACATTCTTGCTCTGCAGCTGTAGGAAATTGCAAACTGCTCGACACAACCTGACTTAAACAGGCTGGGCTCCTTGGGCAGTGTCTGAACATGCCCTGCAAGAGTGCCAGGCTTAACTTGACCCACTGCACAGTGAGACCAGACTGATTGTGCCCAGAGTCACTCTGCACATGGCTGTTTCTAAATCCCTTCTGCAAGGTTTTCAAACCAGGGTGCAAACCAGATCTTCCTCTTGCCTCACCACTCACTGCCCCACTGCACTTACTGATAACTCAAAGCCAGCTCTGTGCTTCTGTTTGCTACATTAAACAATCTCTTTTTACCTTCTGTTGAAGATCTGTCTCCCCATTCTCCAGCCACCTTGGTAGCTTTTTGTCCTCCAGCCTCAAAATGGGTAGTTACACATTGCGTTTTTTTCAAAAGTTCAAGTTTAAAAGCAAATATATTCTAAACCATTAAACTTCAGTGGCCAAGTTACTCCTCTAGAATCATCATCCAAGATTTCAAAAGTTTGTTTATGTTTGAAAATGCCAATACATGCTTTTACACACTTTGGCAGAAGTTGATGTCATCATTACCAGCAAGCACTAAGGCTTAGGTATTTTTGCTTTCAAGACAAAACAATCCCTTACATGCCATCTTTTGAACCTGAGACACAACCCATTTCCCCCATTTCAGACAAGCATTTCTTACAAGCAATCAGAAAGGTCTGTTGAGTAAACCTGTGACAGAAAGTCAGAAGGCTTTCAGCAATTTCACTGTCTGAAGGACAAGGGCAAGCCCCAGCCTGCTTGTTTTTTTGACTTCAGTTTGACCTTCACCACACAACACTGGTTCTTATCTAATGGTTAAAACCTGACATGTTAAAAGTTGTGTTCACAAGGAAGACTGTTTGAATATCTGTGTACTCTGTTGCTGACCTACTGCAATCCTTAGCTACCTGAAATGTTTTATTCTGATTTTTGGTTCAGTCCTAGCAGATTTAAGAACTCTCTTCTATAGATATCTCTAAGCATTACTAAGAGATTCAGCTGGTGAGGACTTTCATTCTCAGTGTCTTTATGGAACAAATGTCAACTTTCTTTTCAAACTCAGGGAGTTCAAAGGTTGTCTTTATTGGAGAGAGAGACAATGGGAGGCACAGGAATTATAACATCAGCAAGTACTAGAGCTAATCAAATGAGCCACATTTTGGTGTACACACAACAGAGGTAAGTGACACCCCCAGAAACAAACACCTTTTTTTTCTTGAAAAGTTTACATTTTAGGGGCAGAAAGATGCAGTGAAAAATAACAAAAATTTGAGGGAGAGCACTTCAATCCCTTTTTTCCTCTTGTCTACTCAAAATTTTTGTTCTACCATCTTAAAAATCTCATGTTCCTGTTCCTGGCTGAAGGCAGACCAATTAAATGCCTGGTTTTGCATGTACAGAAAGTTTCATATTAAAAGCAGACATCCTGGGACAGAGCTAGGACTCATCTGCCCATTAATTTCTATCTGTGATGATCCCACACAGAGATCTGCAGGAGAAGGAACAAAGGATTTTCCTGATCTACTCACACCAAGGTCTTGGCAGACAGCAGTATCAGGACTTTCTAGAGTGGAGATTACTCTTGTTCTTGACAGCACTATCCTTCAAGGTTACATTTAACCTCTTTAGGTTTAGGAGCTCATTTTTACATCTGGCCTCCACCACAGTGAGTTTCACAATTTAAATTTTGTGCCTTATGGTATATACTGAACTCCAGGGATCTGGTTATGAAGGAGCAATCAGGTCTTCTAATATTTCTTCAAATCAAAATCACCTTCAGCAGCACCATACCAGACATACCACGAAAACAAAGGTCTGGGCATGAGGTGGCTGCTCAAGTGTAAGATAATCATTACACTGAACAAAAAGCAGGCTAGCAATAATATATGGATGAGCAAAACAAGGTGGACTTGCAGAAATGTAAATGTCCCTGCATGGGCAGGGACAAAATATTTACACTACCCTCTGAAAGGGGCTGAGCTCTTTTGCAAGGTTCAGCTAGAGACTGGAGCAGATGCTACCTAATCAAACATGGGAAAAGAAAGCCATTTACACCAAGGACAGGGATGGATGGCTGAGAAATGTTATCTTCTCTAATGCACCCCTGTTGTTTTTATACTGATGATTAAAGTTTAGTTTCCTGGTAATTGTTACACATGTGCCCCTGTTTGCAGGTGGTTATCAGGTGCTTTCTGAGTGCTCACAGAACTCTCCCTGCACGTTTCTATAACAACATACACCTGCTGACAGATCCCAAACTAACCTCATATCTGCATTTCAACCTAAATTCCTTATTCTAAAAATTGATAAGAACAAAAATGCTGGGTGCTTTTAAGAGGGGATTAATGGCACAATGAGAAGCTTATAGACAGCTTAAGAGGAAACATGGAAAAGTTAGCTCATCACAGTACCAGACCTTTTTCTCCTTTCCTTGAAAGTCACAATCCATAAGATTAAAAGGTTCTTGGCAGACTCATTTAATCCATAATATTCTGGCCTTGATATTACTCATCCATGAATAGCAGAGATCAGAAGGATAACTGCTTTCTCACCTAAGCAGTATAGGCATGCCTCAAAAAAGGCTGGCAAAGTGCTGCAGCACATGGTGCCAAATAGAATTTGAAATCTTCCCTGTTTATCTTCAGTAGTTTAAGGCCTCCCTTGCTACAATGAAAAGGAAGAAGTCTTTAAGATAGTCAGTTCTCAGTTTCTTACACAAATGCTGCCTCCAGTAAACCAAGAAGTTGTGTAGGATATTCACAGAATGGTTTGGGTTGGAAGGGACTGTAAAGATCAGTTTGCTTCTGCCATGGACAGAGACAGATTCCATCAGACCAGGCTGCCCCAAGCCCTGTCTAACCTGGCCTTGGACACTTGTCCAAGTCCCTTAGGAAGGCATCCTGTCCTCCAGGTGTGCCAACCACACCCCTCAGCTTGGTGTCATCTGCAGATGGGCTGAGGGTGCACTCAGTGTGACACTGTGTGTCATTAAGATAATAAATAACCAAACTGAAAGCTTCACTAGCAAATGCACAGATATTAAAAGTTCTTCCCCATTAAAATTCACAGGCTTGCAATCATTGTTAAAAGATAATGGCCCCAACATCAGATAGGAAAACAAAATATTTAATTACAGGAAATGTGGTATAATTTGAATATGAAACAACAGAGGATTAGATAATGCATTTAGCTTTCACAGGTGAAGATTCTAATAAATTATCTGTGAACTTCCCACAGATGGCTCCTACCAACTGAAACTGGGGAGTTGCAAGAGCAATCTACATTTGAGATGGCATCTTGCTCAGAAGAGAGAGCAAGAAAACAGAAAAAACTGTGAAATTAATGCTTAAAACAATAATCTCTTGACCAAAGAATAAGGGCAGTAGAAGTCAATCCACTTCATATCTGTAGCAACACCTGAGTCTCTCCACTTTGAGAGAAATAAATCTTCCTGCTTTCTTATCCACTCTGAAGAAAAGGACATTTCCAAGGCTTCTACTTGTAAGAAATCATGTCTGGGGAGGGCTTGCCATGGTACAGAGTGCATTTTTCAGAAGCTGAGGTGACACAGCCTGTCCTCAACCCAAGGCAGCAATCCCCTGCCTGTTTCTTGGCTCACATTGCCACAGTGAGGGATCCTGCCTGCACTTCCCTAATTCCTTCTCTTAGCATTTACCAAGGAGTGCCAGAAGAACCAAGGGCCACTGGGTTTATTAACTACAGCTTGTGAGAAAGAAACACATTAATAATATTACATTTAAGGCCAACACGGGTAATGGTCCTTAATGAGGCTTAAAGACTTTGGGCAGCTGTAAGTACAGGGCAGAAGAACTTCAGGAATCTCAGCTGTGCACTATAGGGCAGAAGAACTTCAGGAATCTCAGCTGTGCACTATAGGGCAGAAGAACTTCAGGAATCTCAGCTGTGCACTATAGGGCAGAAGAACTTCAGGAATCTTAGCTGTGCACTTCTCTGGGCAGCACAGATGCTGAAGCATAAAGAATCAAAATCTCTAAGTCCCTACAGAGCAGGTGAAATCCCAGCTTCCTTGCAGGCATCAGGTGAAAGACAGAAGCTTGGCCAGAGCTTTAACAAAGCACCAGTGAAGCACTCATCGTCCTCATGGGCTTCTCATGCAAAAACAGCACTCAGGTGTCCCCAGGGACCCCATCTGCCAAGGTATCATACATGGGGAATTATGGGAATTACATTAGTGGTGAATCTGGTCCTCTGACTACAGGGTTTGCAGGGTGAGGTTGTTTTCAAAGCTGCAGACTTTTCACGCTGAAGCAATTTTTAAGCACTCTAATGCGAAGTGTAATCACGCATTGATTTTTCCATTAAAACTACAAAAATCTTAAATACCTTGGGGGTGCTGGCCTCAATTAGTCCCTATTCTTCGATTCTATTTCTCTTGGTGCTGTTTTGCCATCCCTCAGTGTAGGAGGAAAGGAAGAGTGTCCACTTGTGCCGAAAGCACAATCTTCTATTACATGAGTCCAGTTAAAAGCAGGAGTAGATAAATTGCTTTGTGTACAAAAGGGAGGAAAATTATGCTGGGCTCTCCCTATGTTCCTTTTTAAATTGCTGTGTGGGAAAGCTGAACATACAGATGTCTGGATTTTGGAAGTTTGCCTTGAGTCTATTTTACTGTGGTTTTGTTTTTTGTTTTTTTTTTTAATTGACAAAAGTTCCCCCGCTCTTCAGAGGAGATTATTTGTACACAATTACCCTGAGAAGTCATCATCCCTCAATGCAGCCTTTCCTTTGTCACCTGTTGAATAGCTGAGCTTCGGTTTTGTGCTACCAGCATTCAACAGCACTGATTGGTTTTGTCACTGACACCAGGTTAATGCTTCTGCAGAGAAGAGGAAGAAAAATTTTACTGAACACCAGCAGTAAAATAATTTGCTTTTATCACTTTTCCAAGAAGCAGGAGCTAAAAGAAAAAACTTACTAGTTACAGAGGGTGGATGCCCCATACACCTGGGTGGCCAGGCCCTGGTCTGTTGGTCTCAGTGTTTCATGTTCCCTCAGCCCCTGCCACCCATTTCTGTGCACTGAGCCTCCCACTTGTCTGTGGAATTCAAAGCCCTGCTCAGGAGAACATATGGATGGAATCACCATACAAAACACAGAGAGATTAAAATCATATCCAGCCTGCACTGTTCTCATCTTCAGACACATCTGCTGCAAAGTGCCTGAAGAAAGGCAGCTCGATGGAATGATTAAAGAAATGAACCAAGAGGAGTCAATGAAACTGAGTTCAGAGAACATGGGCTGGAGCAGTGTTCTGGAATCTCATAAATTAGGTTATTATTTTCATTTTTTCTCTCTCTAACCTTTACCTTGTTCAGTAGGGAAAAAACCCAGCCAAATTCCAACCTATGAAGAGGCATCTAATTTTCCTGTAAGAGAAGTCCTACTATTGTCAAATTACACTGTGCCTGAGTCATATCTAGATGACAACCATGTATTTTTCACAACTACTTGAACTACTCTGAAGTAATTTGCCAAGTACCTTACAAAACAGACTCCTTTAGTGATCTTTGGAGAGGCTATTCCTACACACAATACCTTTATTCTGAGCAGAGCATTAAACTGCCAGCAGCAGCATATGAGAAGAAAATGGTGCTCCATCTTAACTTCTAAGAGATCCTTTGAAGTTCTGAGCCAAGGTTTTATCTAGATTTAGCTTATGGCTCAGTAAAGCTGGTCATGGTTTACAGAGGCTTTGGTGCCATTGTAGAATAGCCTGGCTTTGCTTTAACAGCCACCAAAAAAGTGGCATGGCCTTGGTCAGGTCTGACTTCCTCCTGCCTAGTTTTTCCAGCCCTTCCCTTCTGCCCATTTTCTTTTTTCTTTTTTTTTTTTTTGCTTAGAGACAGGGACTCTCTCTCATTCCACAGCACTCACCAGTGTCAGTAAAGCCTCTGGCTACTCTTGCCCTGTAAAGCAGAGCACACCTGGAGCTGTCTGTACCCTACCACATCACAGGAAACTGCCCCAGCCTTCAGGCTGACATCAATGTTTTTGACACACTTAAGCGTTAACCACATAAAAAATTTAAAAACCACCCCTACACTGCCTTTCTCAGATGGAGGCATTGCTGTACATTATAACAAATTCCCTTGCCTGTTTGTTGAAAGAGCTGTAGGATATCTGCTGTCCAGACAAAATCCATCCTACCTCAGATGGTCCCAAAGCAGAAAAGTTCCTAAAGATTCTTAACTTACCTTCAGCTGTGGAAGCATTCTTTTTGTAATATTTATAATTATTGCACTAGCTGGAGCTCTCTTTTACAGAACCTTTCCTTTACATTCCCTGTCTGTGTTTGCTACAACCCACTAATAATATTTATAAGGTATTTGCTCTCCAAACTCACCCTTTCTTGGGAGCTCTCTGCTGCAGTGCAGGGGCCTCAGCTCAGGTGTTGGAGCAGCACGAGGTCCTCAGTGGCACCTTGTGACCATTAGGTGGTCACTGCCTCCATGCCCATAGGGGAAAGACAAGATCAAGTAGCCACAAAGACTAAATTGATCCCTGTCAAGGTAGGTCAAGCATATTAAGAGGTTTTAAATACTGCCAAAAGCTTGCATTTCATGAAAGAGCCATCAGCCAGGTGTTTTCAGACATATTACAGCTACCCAGTTTCTGCAGTGCTGTCAGCCCATCCAGAGCCCCTCCTGCAAGCATTAATACCATCTATGGCCAGTAATCTTTCACTTTCAACATTTAGAATTAATTTCCATCACTGTTCTCGAGTGCCACGCAATAACATGACACTAAAAAAGCATTAGTTCCTCCCGGTGTCACCCTCTACTTAGCTTTTCCTCATAGCCAGATTTATGATTTTAATCTCCATTTTATAGAACTTATCACTTTTAACAACCAGAAGAAAATGCTAAATTGTTTTTATTGCTGTTAGATGTACAAAGACATGATGCAATATACTGTCATTTACATTTCACATTAAAAGTGAAATATGCTGCGAATGTGCAAGTATCGGTTTTAATTTGACCCGTCTGTTAAATTAAAAACAAAGAGGACTTCTAAATCACAATATTTAAATTCAGCAATTTGTAAACAATTTATATGTTCATTTCTTCTGGGTTAAAACTGCCCTAAAGCATCACTCTTATGAAATCTCCAAATTAAATTGCTTTGCATTGTTCTCAGAAAAACAAGCCGGAGTTTCTTCCTCCTCAGTTTATTAATTTATTCCCCAAGCCAAGTAAATTAGCAAGACTTGTATTAAGAGTCTTGCCACTGAAATAATTTTGGGGAATTCACACAAGTGAATTTCTGCCTGCAGAAAGCTGAGAGCACAGTGGAAGTGTCAGATACACTGGGTGGCAAATTCTCTTATCATAAAGGGCAAACCAGTTGCTTTCATTTATTCAGCACTTTTGCAAGCAGCACTACATCTGCCTATTCCACGCTAGAGTACCAGGAAAAATAACCAAGAAGGGGAGGAAAAGTCATGGCAATCTACCTTCCCCTCTCAACCCAGGCAGGATTTGGATCTTAGACTTGGCTTTAATGTAGCTCTGGTAATGTACAAGGGGAGGGGGATCCACACGTGTCTAAGGATCCCCCAAGCAGCTCTTCAAGAGCAGCTCTCTTTTTCTGCTTTGTGCAACAGGTGCATTTAGCTCCACTGCTGAGCCTCTACCCCAGAAATCCAAACTGCCACTGGAGTGAGGGACAGAGAGCCCTTTCAATAAACCACAGATGGGGCCTCTCAGCTCCTTGTGAGAGGAGAGGATTTCTTCATTTCATGGCCTGACACAGACCATGGCAAAAGCAGCACTAGAGGAGGAAGCAGAGAATCCTCAGGGGGAAAAAAAAAATTAAAAAGGAAGAAAAAGCTAATACAAAATCTAATCTACTATAAGTTGTAGAAGTGGAGAGGCCCAGGAATTTTAAGTCTCTCTCTGCCATATCAGTCAGAGCACCAAAAAGCAACACAGAAATACTGGGTCTACTGTGCATTCCTGCTCTAGAGGGTTCATTTATTATATCCAGCATCATAATAAGTGACCCAACAAAACAGGAACTAACAGTAATGCAGCCAGGGCATGATTAAGGGTGCCTATAAGACAATCAACCAACGTGGGGACTGCATGGATCACTGCCCAGAAAGATTCCAAGCTGGTGGAATGACAGCTTGATTAGTTTTTTGTCTAACGAATGCAGCAAGAGAGACCAGAATCAAACATAACTTCAGGGTTACAGGCCTTCCAATGAAACCAGAGGAAAAAAAAATTTCAAATAGGGCAACTGCAATTTGTGAGACCAAATCAGCTTTCCAGTCCAGCTTCCTTAATGCTCAAATGCAACACAGCCACCACTGCTGAGGCTAAAAACTCTCCAAAGAGCATCCTGAATTAACAGGGAAATGCCTTCAGACAGAGACAAGCTTGAGATCTTGCAAGACAGTCTTCCCTCCCATCAGCAGCCTTACTAAATACACTCATATTTGTAATTTAGTGGGAAAACATCCAAGTAGAGCTACTTTATATCCAGGCAACTGCTGCCTATTGCTACTCCAAAGGTCGAGCTGCAACAGCCTGTCACCCACATTGCTGCATGTAGGCATGCAATAAAATCCAACAGAAACAGCAGAGAGTAAATGGATATTTCCTTCTTTTTCCCTCCCACCTGTTCTAATGACAAAAATACCCAAAAACATACAGAAACAACAGGCTTCTTGAAATGTATCATCGCAACCAAAAGTATTATCCCTCATTTAGTAGCACTTTCAAACCCTTTGGGAGAGCTTGGTGAGATAAAAACTGAATTTTCTGGGCTTACTTCCCAAGTGGAAAGGGGGTAGGGGAGGCAGAATAGGATGTGGCTCTTACCCAGGAATAAAGTGATCTGTCTCCTGGAGCTCCTGCCCTCCGAACTTTCACTTTTCCTCAGGTACTGCTCCTGGTGCCTTGATCCGCCCTTCACTGCCACAGCCCCTTCCTTGTGGGTTATCAGGGCTTTCATCATGCTGTGGCACATGAAGGTGACAGATCCCAGCACGATGACGTACACAACAAAGGCGCTGAAGATGCTGGCTTGGAACAGAGCCCACCTGGAGGAGAGGCTGGTGCAGATGGTCATGTTGTGCTTCAGCTCAGGAACGAAGTGCCTGGGAGTAGGTTTGGCACAGGAGCTCTGGTAGCCCTCAATGACCTCCAGGGGATACTCTGTGCCCATGGCAAAGAGCAGGGGCAGAGCCACCATGACAGAAGTGCCCCAGACAAAGGCAATGAGCAGCTTCACCGTGCGGGGCCCGGACACAGCCTTGAACCTGAAGGGGTGGCAGATGGCCACGTACCTCTCAAAGCTGAGCGTGGCCACGTGCAGCACCGTGGCATAGCTGCAGGCTTCGAAGAGGAAGAAGTAGAGCTTGCAGGCAATGTTGCCATTGGGGGTAGAAAAGGGGCTCCAGATGGCACTGAAGAATTCCACGGGCATGCCCAGCAGGATGACCAGCAGGTCGGAGCAGGCCAGGCTCACCATGTGGTCAGTGACCTCCTTCTGCAGGTAGCCTTTCCTCTGCAGGATCCTGGTGACTTTGATGGTGATGCTGTTGCCCAAGAGGCCCGCAATAAAGATGCAGATGTAGATTAAGGCCAAGGTGATCTTGACCCACAGAGCCACCTCAAACTCTGGGACATGGCTGTGGTCAATGAGAGGAGAACAGTCTGAAGTGGGTGTCTCTCCTGCCATGAGCAATCCTAGAGTGGAGGAGGTGCTCTCCTGCCCTCTCCAACTTTCGAGTTCACAGCAAACAGATCCTTCCTCACTTTGCCCCTCTTCCCAAACTCCTCATGTCCGAGCAGTCAGGAATAATGAGTGTGTCTCAACCAGCCACACCTGCGGGCTTTGTTGGTTTGTGAGCAACAGCCTCTGAGTCAGTAAGTTAAGCAGGAAAGAGTTTCAGCTCTTACCTTCCTTCATAGCAAACACTTCTTGCTCTTTTTAGATTTTCCTCCTCCTTTCTCCACAGGGTGAAACCTCTGTTCTCCAGCCCTTCACGGTGTGACCTGCTCTGCTTTCCACGCTCGCCAGTTCCCCGGCAAGCAAAGCAGCTTTTGGTCCTGGCCCCAGCAGGAGGAAGTCAGAGTCTGTGTGGTTATACTACTCTGTTAACCATTAACCAAAATCTTGGCTATCCTTAGTCACTGGCAGCACAGCAGGTTTTGAGAGAGGGAAAAAAACACCAAGCCCCTAATATCTGAAATTCAGTTCCTGTCACAGGAAGAGGTGTTTCTCCTAAAGCTGTAGTTTGGTTGTCAGGCTGAATGTGTGAATGGCACTGAAGAGAAAGTATCTCCTCATGAGTTTAACATTCACTGGGCTTCAGACTTCACTGCTGTATGTGCTGCTGCCCCATGCTTCACTGCTTCACATTTCCTTTAATGAAGACCTCAGCATCTGCAGGGCTGGTAATGGAGCCTGTGCAGCCACAGACTGATTTACATCAACAGGAGGTTCTGGTTTTCAGCTGCTGCTAATGAACTGGTGGCTTCTTAAAATAACTGGTTAGACTCTAAAGAGGCTTCTTGGAAGTTATAAAATAAGATGAGCTCTTAGATTTAGACACGTGGATTGTTTGCCTTAAAATTTCTATCTTGTCATTTTAGATAACAGAAATAACCAAATCAGTAATCCCGGTCATGACCATGCTTTCAAATAATCTGAAGTAGCTGGGATGCAAATGTTCTTCCCCTCCTGTGTCTCACCCCAGGGGGAAAGAATTTAATGTGGTCTTTAGTTTTAGTTTCAAACCATAGCACTGAAGGCTCTCAAGGTAACCCCTGGAAGCATTTAATTAGAGGGCGTGTATATAGATTAGGAAACCTTTAAATTGCAATGCAAAACGGCAGCACAGCTTTTGCAGCTGTAATAGAGAGAGGCCCAGTGCAGTGATCTGCTCCAGCACCAAATCTAAGAACAGTGGGCTCACAAAGTGATTTTTATTAACTAGACAAGCTCATGTGACACTTGCAGCTCATGATAAAAGAGAAACATTAGGAAGTTGTTATTAAGCAGTCTCCTCACATTCAGTGGGTATCACTGTACCTCAGCAGCCCAAGTACACAATGAACAAAAGCTGCCCCAAACAGGATAATCAGCACCTGTTTCTGTGCATTATTTATGCACTTCTGTTTCAGAAAAATCACCTCAAACCTGGCAGAACTTCAAGCTGTGTAGTCCCAGTCATCTTTCCTTACGTTTGATAAATCACATTTGTTCTGCTCAGACAAGCTTTCTATTATTACCCCATTTCTTTCACTTAATTTTACTTTATAAAAGTGTGAACAAAGATTACATATGCATGACTGAATTGTGGAAATGAAGCTAATTAAAATTTGCTGCTTACCATCAAAAGGGAAAAGGGAGGGAGAGAGAGCAAAAGAGAAGGCCCAATAGGATTAGATCTCCCTCTTTTTTTCCACACCAATTATAAAATGCAGAACACAATTTTACATTTTCAATATTATCTTTAGAACATACACAAAGTTTATTAAGTTTATAATAAAGAATTAGTGCCACAAAGGGGATAGGAAGGAAAGAGACAATTGTGGATAACCACAGATGGAGACCATTAAAAACAAAAAAATCCTCCATGGGTTACTGGACTAGATAAACCAGGAGTGAGTATTCCAGAGTAAAATGCCTGTTGTGGGTGATTATAGAAAGATATATCTTCCTGGAGAGAGTAATTTCTCCACAACAAAATGTGCTTAATGCCTATCTGTGGCATGGAGGTTGAGAGCTCACAGTCCCTACCCTGGTGGATGTGATACCAGTTTATAAACTTAGGATTTTTGTAATGCTCCCACCTTAGGCATTTCATTAAGTTTTCCTTGATATTTTGTAGAAGTGAATAACTTGAGTTAATTTCTGTGTTGCTGCCTTTCCCATAGCAGTTTTGAAAGTGAATGTGGCCCGTGCAGTTGTCCCTGAGAGAACACTCCAGGGAGTCCCTCCTGGCCCCACTGGCTGCAATTGCTCACCACGACTTCAGCTGCCAGCACTGAGGAGGAGGAGGAGGAGGCAAGAGTATCAAGGACAGAAACCACTGTATTTCCTTCTCAAATCAGCCTCCATGGATGCTGCACACTGCCAGTCACTTGTCAGCCCCTTGGTGAGCAAGCTGAGCCTCGTGGGGATGCAGATCCATGGGCTTGGGGTGCAGCTGGCTCTGTGTGCCACTCACAGCCACTCCATGCTCACACAAATGTTTGGAGTGATGCAGTTGCTGGTAAGAGATGACAAGTGGTGGGAGCCAGAGAATCACTGAGATGGAGCACAGACTGTTGCTGCTGTAGTGCAAAAGGTGATTTTTCACCTTCAGAGATAACAAAGCTGCTGTGATCAGCCCCAGTTTGTTATCCAACAGAGTGTGCAAGATTTCCTGCAGGGCTCTTTTGCTTTCTTGCCTGGTCCTTGGACACCACCATGGTGAAAAGTTTTTTGGGGCAGAGGAAAGCAGAGCTTTACCATCCATCCACTGTGTGAAGCTCCCCTTGTGCACCTTGCAAAGCTCACCCACACTTTATTACCATGCCCCTGGACCAGGTGTCCCAAACTCCTGATGGGACTGGGCCCCCAAAACTGTCAGGTAGTGAAAAACCGTGGAATGAATGCTGGAAAAACAAACCCATGGGACAGGTGCTGCTGCACTGGGGTCAGTGGGGTGCAGATTGAGCTTTCCCAGAGGGCTGGGCCAGGCTGTTCTGGCTCGGGGTGCCCCTGCAGCATCCCCCGTGCTCACTGCTCTGTCTCGGGGTGTCCTGCAGCATCCCCCGTGCTCACTGCTCAGCTCAGGGTGTCCCTGCAGCATCCCCCGTGCTCACTGCTCGGTTTGGGATGCCCCTGCAGCATCCCCGTGCTCACTGCTCTGTCTCGGGGTGTCCTGCAGCATCCCCCGTGCTCACTGCTCAGCTCAGGATGCCCTGCAGCATCCCCCGTGCTCACTGCTCGGTTTGGGATGCCCCTGCAGCATCCCCCGCGCTCACTGCTCGGGTACCACAGCTCTGATCGCCACGCAGGCACTGCCACACTCCCGTTATCTCTGCAGAATTATTTCTCGATAGCTGCGTCGTGAATATGCAAATCCACCTTAATTGGCTACGCTAATCACACTGCTCCGACAGGTTTCTGTTCTCGAACTGTTCAAGCTACTTGACAGGAACAAAGAAAATATCTCGGTTTCTTGCTTCCCTTAGCTCAAAAACTCTAAAACCTAAATGAAAAAGGAGAGCTATCTCAAAAGCAAAGAAAATGAGGCTGTGAAAAGGATTAACTTTTTTCAGATAAAAACACATTGACTGTTTTTTTTTCTTGCTGGTCTTTACCATTTCCCATCTCAGCGAACCTCGTGTCCCCAAAATAGCTGTGATACCTTTGTCTTGCCAGTATTTGTTTATAGAAAGTGAATCCTGGGCTTGTTCGATTCCCTTTGAAACACAAAGTAAACAAAATGAGATTGCTGTTCTGCAGAGACAGCTACTCTGATGTGCACAGGCAGAGGGGAAAGGGCTGCAGGAGTGAGAGGAAGAAGCAACACAGACAAAAGTGAAATGTCCAAATGATTTTAAATGTTTTAAGAAATCAATTTGCTTAAGACAGCTCATGTTGACTTTTAAAATTATTTTTCATTAGAAATTTAAATAATTAAAGACTGCTCTCAGATAACTCGAGGCTTCTGTCTGTTTTCTGGAATCTAAGAAGCCTCTTTACCCTTAAGATCCCTTTCTATTCTTCTGGTGCATTATCCTTGAATCGTATTTGGAAGATTATTGAGATAGCTAATAATATAAATAAATACAAGCCGTTTGTGAAATTTATTTCTTATTAATTTCCCTAGGAGTTTGGGTTTGGGTGAAACAGTTTAGCAACCATTGTGCTGTTGACTGCTTGGCTCCTTTTCTCCTGGTAGCATGAGAGACTGGGGTATGTGTGCTGGGCAGTGGATCTTCCCTGTAACCTGAGCATCTACAATGAATTCTAATGGAATTAGATTACCTCTACAAAGGTGGCACGTGGAAAGCTGCCATCTTTTATTCAGCAATGTGCAGTGTTACCTGCTGTAATGCCACCCTCTTGGAGCAGGGTATTGTGAGCATTTGCTTGTTTGGAGGATTGAGACAGGATTTCAAGAGTGCTTCCAGGATGCACAGAAAAAGATCTCTGCTCCAGATCATTCAGTCTAAATAAATAGATGAAAGCACTTCTCTGCTTGCAGTGTATTTTACAAATTGGCAAGCAACATGAGAAGAAACTGGGGGCAGTAAGAATAAATGGTTTATCCAAGAACCAGAAAATCTGTGCAGCACCTGAGCCTCCTCACCACTACTCCGGATTCCTGCTCACTTCCTCACACGACCTGCAGCACCCAGACTGCTGAGCAAGAAATGCACTGACACAGGTCTTCACTGGCTGCTCTGGTGCTTTCAACTGATGTTAATTCATGGTAATTAAACATGAGTACAGCACCAAAACACATAACACAGTCCTATCTGGAACTGTTGAACAATACACCACCTGCTGCCTGATCTCCCTGGTAAGTAAAAGACATTAAAGCTGTTCAAAGCCTTCCCTCAATTGCAATGCTGTCTGAAGTAAGCCAAATGCACCAGGAGGTGTGTGCTTTGCTCTGATTAGGTGAGAGAGCACTTTGCCTGGCAAGGAAGTGGAAGGGTTAATGTTCCACTCTCGGAGTAAGGGAAGAGATGCCTTTCTGTGCCCCTTGACACTGCAGTAGGTGTTAGCAGGCTGAGCAGAGGGCACCAGTTGTGGCCCCAGCTGGAGAGCAGCTGATTAGACAGGCTGGAAAATGCAGGTAAAGTAAATCTGAAGTGATATGGTCCTTTTTGGAATGAGGCACCAAAAGAAAGGAGTTTGTTTATATCCCAGGCCTGACAAAGGAGCTGTAACTTAAAGCCAAAACAAACATATACACTAAGCCCAGGTCCCAGTAATCACAAATTGACTGTATTGAACTCATATCCTGAAATATCTGTCAGACTTCCCTCTGTCTGAAGCACAGTGGCACCAAAGCACAACATTTGGTTCAACAAATCACCACCGTGAGCCTTGGGACACCATCCCCTGCACACTGAATCAAATCCCATTTTTCCCTGTGTAACTTCTAAACTGCCACCTTGTCAAAATAGATGTTAATGGCTGCAAAATACAATTCAAAGCTCCTGTTTGAGAGCATATTCAGTTTCTTATGCCATATTTTATGTGAAACTCTTTTGTGCAGTGTACTTTTCCAGCTCATCTTTTAACAGAGGTTCACGCTTTTGGATGCTGCTATGCTACTGCCCTAGAAAAAAAACCTTGAGATTTCTTTCTCTGAATGTAGCTCATTGCTGGAAGTGACAAGCCAGAAAGAACTTCTGTAAAAATGCATCTCACATCCTGAATTCTCCATAATTTTTTTAAAAAATCTGCAAGGTTGATAATCTATGGAAATAGTTGTCACATGCAGGTACTAAACACTGCAATTCAGAGCTTTTTTTTTTTTTTTTTTTGCTAACAAACCAACAGAGAATCTTCTTAGAATATGTTGACGGTTTAATCCCAGTCTCCTGAAAAAAAAATCTCTTTACAGAAATACGAAGTCTTATCATTGGGAAAAAAAAGCAAAAATTATCTCCTTGCTTGCTTCTTGTGCTTGCCATTTTGTCACTGTCAGGACTTGCACTCACGTGCCCAGCTGAGCTATTACAGAATAATTTTGCCTCTTTTCAGAACTCAGCTGATAGGGTTTATCCTGAAGAAAACCAGTGACACCTTTTTGACCTGATTCTAAGAAATCCATCACCACAGCAAGGGCACTCCTGTCACTCTGCTCTTCCTCATTCACAATACATATATAATGCCAAGATTCAAAATATCCAACTTCTCTCTTTAAGGATCTTGTATTTTACCATTATATAGTTTATTCCCTTGCAGAAACATCAAGAAATTAAATTTTAAATAGCTTGTAAGAAAGAAGGCAGAGTGTTTCACCTATTGCTGTGATCCGGGCTACAACAGGTAGCAACAATCACCTCTGGATACAGCAGGAAAATTAATATTATACAGTAATTTATGCATCTAGAAGATGCCACATCTAGGTTTCTAAGTAAAACATGTAAATTCTGACAGAGATGAAATCTGGCCAGAATGCAAGGCTTCAGTTCTTGTTCCCAGCAAAAACACCAGGTGAATTTGGCTCCAGGACATTCTATCACCACCAGCTCAGTGTTGACTCATGGAGAATTGCATTTTTTCTTCACTGCATTTTAGCTGTCATTGAAATGCAGAGGCAAATATTAACAGTGTAATGAGATTGTTTGGCAATTTAGCACTGTATTGATAAATGCAAGCCAAGCAAGGAAAATATAAAACAAACAAACGTGCAAGTGAGTTGATCTAAATATAGAGCACACACTTTACCTCAGAGTTAAGGTTTGTGTTGTTTGCAGTGCTTATTTCTGATGGCCCTGCACAGTCTGTGTGTGTGTGGTTCATCATTTGCTTTGGGCATGCACTTCTGCTCACTTTATCTTTATAACTTCCTTTATTCCAGAAATTCTTCTATTAAACAATGACATGGGAAGTGGCTGGTCACTGTCCTACAGATCTAAATCCTGAAACTGAACAGAGAAAATAGGAAATGGGATCCCAAACTGCTGCTTAGGACCACCTATCAGTACATACTTATGATCAATAAATTGTTATGACTTCACATACCAGGTAAGTAGAGCTCTTCTGTTTGGGAAAAATACAAAAACACCTTTGTCTGTAGCAAACTGAGTGTTTCTATATAAATTTTGAAGCATGAATTACATAAAGTTAATATGTATTTTAGTTAAGACTTTTTTTCTCTTTGCTCTCTGAATCTCTCATTCTCTCTTGACAATAGTTTCTATCTTTGTGCCATGGCATACTATTCCTACTCAGAAGACATAAGCTTTGAGCAGCTGGAAATGCCAACCTGCTGCCACAAGGCCTGTTGTGACACCTGACACTGTCACCCCAGGACTGCCTGTTGGCAGTGAAGATCTTCCTCACTGGAACCAACACCTGATTGACGAGTCCTAAAGAAAATGTGTAAAATAATCCTGCTGCCCTGGGAGTTTCTCTTCTCTCTGCTGACAAAAAAAGGCTCCCAGCACAAACACAGCGTGGAGACAGCATGTAAAAATCTTTGTGAGTGCATCAGCTGACACATCCCACACATTTTGTGAATGCTGCTTTGATTGCCCAACTGTTGGGTGACTTTTCATTGTTATTGTAGCTCCCAGTCTTAACTTCTCTTTGAATTAAGAGCCATCAGAAGGAATCACTGCATGCAGAAACCAGCCAGCAATCCAGACTGCTCAAGAGTCATTTGTGTTACAGGACATCCACTCAGATGAATAAAGGACTTGGGTCTAGGTCAAAGGAAATAATTCTCCCAGAATGGACTTGCCTGGTTTCCTCCTGCATAAACATTTGATAAGGAATAGAAATGATGTGGAGACACTGTCCACAGTCCACAGATAGTCTCTCCAGATGCTACCCAGCAAGAAGGAACTGGAATTTGCAAAAATATAAAGTTTTAACTCAGACTTGTGTATTATCTACAGGAAGAAAAGGCTTTCTAGGGCAGAAAAAGAAACCTGCAACTGTCAAACATCAACCAAAATCCTAAAAGGATGATAATTCAGGAAGGTCTCCTAGAAAATGTTTTGTGTGTGTATTTGCAAGATTTAGAGCTGGCCTTGGGTTTTGTCTACATATCTACATAAGCAAGGTTGAAAAATGCAGTGTGTGAGACTTGCATGGAGCTCTGCAGGTGGATGGCTGACTCAGGGACCCTGCAGCTCCACTGCAGCTCTGGAGGCTGTGCAGGACTTACAACAGACCCCACTCCAATTTTCATCTCCAAAACAAATTCTTGGTAGAGGACCTGTACCCAAGATTACGCTTAGAGACACAGAGCTAAAGGAAAAAGGGACACAGGAAAGCTGGAGTGGGCAGGAGAGTGCAGGCTCATGAACATCCTGCTCTCCTGCATGGGGTATATGTACACAGCCTGGCACAGGAGAGAAAATAAGAATCTAAGAACTTTACGTCTTTAACTCTGCTCTGTGTGGTGAATTCAGTGAGAAGGAGCTGAGGAAACACTAAATGGGATCAAAACAGCCATTTTGCTTTGTTAAGTGAAAATACAAGCTCTTTTATTTGCTCCCTTTGTTACTGGCAGAGATAATTTGCCTCCCACTCTGAAGCATTTTGGAATAGAGTATCAGGCCCATTGTCTGTGCTGCATAAAGCACCTTTGTTTCGTTCCCACTTTGATTGCAGCATCACTTATGGAGACTGCTGTTTCCAAGGCATTGCACTTCTTACCTGGAAGCTGTGAGAAAAGACAGATCCAGCATCTCAAACATCCTTCCCAGGGAACTTGGGATGTGTCCCTGAGAGCTGCTCCTCTTTGCTCTGTGTGAAACAGAAGCAAGCCCCTCCCATGAGCAGGGAGATTTCCCTCCCCCTGAGCAGGTGGCTGTAAAGCCCTTCCCCCTCTTATCCAGACTGATAATTCCTAACTATTCTAACCTTCCAAAATATTTTCAAGTAGTCTAACCCTTGGGAAACGAGTTATTATGGATTTCTACAAGTAGGCAAGCTCCAGCAAGTCGTTGCTCTTTTTCAGTCATATGCTTTTTGAGACCATTTACATCTCTACCAGGTTACAAATTGCTTAATAGTTGTTTTTGACAGGTTAAACTGGTAGTGAGTATAAAAGAAAATATTCCCAAGATAGTGAGCTGAACAGTTTAGTGGGTGTCTAACATATTACACTACTGGAAAGCCTTAAGGAGCAAACAAGATGGGAATCCCTCAGAGCAGCTGTGAGATACAACAAAGGTTAAAAATTAACATTATTCCCTAACCTTATAGCACCCATAGGAACCCAAAACTCTTGTGCAGGATTTTATATTTACAATATTAATATAATAACTGCATTAGAATGCCATGATTTGTATTACTAGTCCATGGAAACACTTTAGTTCCTTTTTATCTCCTATGAGATCCTTCCCATAAGGATTTCTCTAAATTATTCCTTCTGTCCTTCAGTGTTGTGGATTAATAATGCTTCACTAATGAGGATTAAATAGCTCAAGAACTCTGTGATGGGTGCAAACAGCAACACTGTAAGGCAAGATTTGTATTCAGAATTGAACTTTGTTCAATTTTCAAAAACTTAGAATTATGCTGCAGAACTTCTTTAGGCAAAATGTAACTGCTTTCAATAAAAGCTGTGCTTTTTCACTCGTAGGCTCATTGCATTGAAGACCAGAAGGGAACAGGCTGGTGGGATCCCATGACAATCCCCCAGTGCCCCCACAGGGAGCACATTGGCTTCTGTTTGGCTGAGATATCTGTACCCTTCGTCACCTCGAGAGGTGGAGGCATCATCACTTCTTTTTGCAGTTCCTTAAAGTGTGAGTACAGTTTCTTGTTTGCACTTGTTTGGTTTTTGCCTGCAGACTCTACTTCTTCTTGTGACTCTAATTTAAGTCAAACAGCCCTTAAGAAAGGACTGAGTCTCTTCCAGTTACCTGAGTGTGGTCTTCCCAATTATTTCTTCCTTATACCAAGATATCTGGCCCTGCTCATGTTCGTTTGTTTTCTACCTGGAATCCAGCTTTTTTACACCTCTTAGGTGAGGGTTTCCCATGAAAGGCATTACTTCCTTTAGCCTCACCAGAGTGGTACACCTGGGATATCCCTTCCCAGTCAGCTATTTCTGACTAACAAAAATAGTTATCAGCTATTTCTCAGCTAACACTTCATTCTTCCTTCTCCACCTTTCTGCTACAGAATCACCTTGGCAAATTGCATTGAGTTTCAATTAATCTCCTAAAACATCTTTCAAGCTGCTGTTTTCCAGGGAATTCTCCCTTCTGCAGAAGCATCTCTTACAGGTTGTCTATTGTGCATTTTGTGCATTTTGTGCACGGGCTCAGATTTATTGAATAAACTGTAGAGCAAACCAGGACACCCTGCCCTCATGCTGACCACTGCCCCGGGCTTTAATCCATGTGCTTGCAGCTGGATCATTGATGGAAATGTTCAGTGGTTTCAGATGCTCTTTGAACTGTTTGAAATACACCCAGGTTTTTCTGTTTCCCAGAGGGGATGCCCAGCTCCAGCCTGTGATTAGCCTGAGCTGATCAGTCAATCTGCTGCATTTTGTTTAATGTTCCCCCAACCAACCTCCCTGGAGCAATTTAAGAGTTCTGTAATAATTACCAACGATATCTCACTTTTGAGATCTGCTAGCTCATTTTCAATGCATGTTTCACTGAAGCTGCAGAAGGCAAAATTTTTCATCAGAATATAAGGAAAATATTATCAGTATCTATACAACAGCCATTATCAACACATTTGTAATCTCATTCAAAATCAGACTTGCTGCATAAGCTATATTTTTCAGAAAAAACTGTGCTGATTAACATTTATTATATTTCTGTCTTTTGAATCTCTATAATTTAAATCCCTTATTAACTTTTCCATTATTTTGGCAACATAAGAATGACAGTATAGTTTCTCACCCATGTCAATTTTTTTAAATCTTTGGAAAATGCTATTACATTAGTTATTTTACCCCACATTTCATGATTTTAAAAGAGCATCACAAGGCCAGAGATGCCATTTTAAAAATCCTCTTTTGAGTTTTGTGGAGTGCAAGACAACCAGGTCTGCTGCTTTGTTTAAGTCTTCGTGCTGTGATACCAACCACAAAACTTCATTGAGCATTTCTGAATCACTACAGACAATTTTGCTGTCTTCACCTAACAGCCTAACACTTGAGTGGGGTCTGAAGGATTAGACTGTGATTTGACTGGAATATTCCACTGCATCACATGGCTGTATTTAATTTCTAAGCTCTGCTTTTCTCTGTCTGCATAGTAAATAGCTGGATACCACAATCCTACTGCAATCAACTGCAATAGTTCTTCAACAGGTTTGGGTCCAACCCCAACTGAGTAATGAATGAAAAAAGCTGCTGAGGTGAGCTTTCCAGCTCCCCCACATCTCCTTACTATTCCTGACCTAACAGTGGGGAGCCAGCGTGTGGAAAAGATGAATCACTTCCATTTGCAATTTGAGCAAACTGGTGTGTTAGCTGTGCTGAAGGCTTTTTGGTACTTGGGCAGGTGTGAATCTGTTTTTCTGGGGCTTGGTAGGAATGCAAAGAGAGAAATGCAGGCTGCAGGTGCCAGGTTTCTACTTTATGTTACTGAAGTCCTCCTAGTTCAGCAACATCTGTATAAATAAACACACACTGAGGCACAAGTGGGCAACCCAAGCACTGCAGTGACTCTGGGGATGGATCCTTCTCTGAGCTCTGTTGTTCTGGCTCAGGCTGCTCATAAGGACAGTTGTTTGCTTTTGCAGCAATAAAGGATTAAGGCTTCCATGTTCTGCTGAAATAAGCCTGCAGTCTTTATGCTGCAATGCCAGAGCACTTCATCAGAAGCCCAGACTTAGCAAAGCACACAGTAAATGTGTTATCAGTTTTTTACCTTATCAGAAAAGTTAACATGAGCACAGAAAAAATCTGGCTGGTTTTAGTGGTGCACAGGCTGTGCTTTCAGCACCAGTTCTGACCCTGAAGCATTCTGTAATGCCCAAAAGGGTGGCATGTAAGTATCTCATTTATGATAAAGAAGTGTGAGTATAAATTCTGAAGCAAAAACTGCAAAGCTGGATTTCTTGTCTGACAGTAGATTTCCAAACAATATACTTTGTACTGTTGGTCATGTTTCAGTGTTGAGCTGTACAATTTATCCTACAGATGTCATTGCACACTCAGATTACTGTGAACTTCAGACATTGGTATAAACATTTTATTAAGTTATTTTATTGCTGCTGTTATGAAGGTCTGGAAATAGAACTGATTTGGCTTGAATGTTTGAGTAAGATATTCCTCAATGACCTCAGAGGTAAAAATACTGTGAAAAAGAAAACTTTCAAAAGCCAGCCTTTAGGGGGAAATGAAAATTGTTGTGTGGAGATTTTAGACTCAAAGCTAGGCATGTAAGAACTCAAAATCCTTCCAGCCACACTGGAACAAAGAGCAAACAGTGTGACACAAGCTCCTGGCCCCAGGCAGCTCCCTGCCAACAGGGCTGGGCTGGAACTCCTGCCCTGTCACTAAACATCAGAGAGGCAAGAACTAGAGGCAATCACCTGAGGCAGTCCCCTGCAAGACACAGGCTGAAGCTGCTCTTGAGCAACATTCAGCAGGAAGCCAGCTAGGGCAGGAGGAGTGTTGGAGCAAGGAGTGTTGGAGCAAGGAGTGCTGCTTTTGGGGCCACGTGGTCACAGCTTCCTTCAGCTGCTGTGAAAAGTCGATTCCACCTTTGGCAGCACCAACAGCTCCTGAGATCCCCCCTGTTCCCCAGGCTCCAGCCCCAGCCTGGGCTCTCCTGCCCCACAGGCAGGACTGGGGTGCCTTGGTAACAAGGGGTTAATCCAAAATCACTGCATGCTCTGGGTGGTGCTGGTTAGCACAGGGCAGTGATAGGCATTTAGCTCTGGCTTATAGAGGGTCACATTCCTAGAACAAGGCACCTTACCCAAGTGATGGCTGAGCCACAGCCTTGCAGTGGGCTGGAAAAGTGGCAGAGCCAGCACTAAGCTCCTTCTTGCAGCTCCATGAGTGATCCTGGGTACTGCACAGCACTCAGCTTCTTCTCACATTAAAGCAGAAGGAGACAGGAAGAGCTGGCACTGTCCTCTAGGGACATTTGGCTTCTTATGTTAATGCTGACAATTTTAATTACACTTATCTTTTTTATTCCTCTCTCCCACATTGCAGAAACCATAGCCAGCTCAGTGGAGAAGCAGAAGCAGACTGGGAGCAGCAGACACCTGCTTTTCCTGGAGGAGATGAAGAAGATTATTTACCTATTGAGCACTTAAGTAAGAATATGCAGATTCAGTTTAATAATCAGCTAGGAAAATACACACTTTTATAGGAAAATAAGCACTGTCTGTGCTTGGGATTGGATCCATGGGGCCACAGAAGAGTTTGGCAAATGGCTTTTTCCAGGTTTTTGTGTGTATATATCAGTGGTCAGCTCCATACACATTTGCTAAGGCTACTGTTCATTTCAGATAGCTCTTGCCATTTCAGCTCTGGGAAAAAAATATTGCTTTTTGTACCTCTGTGAAGTATTATTTAAAAGTCAAAGACTTATGGTTACCTGGCAACCTATAAAGGATGCCTTTGGAAAAGAAACCTGGAAGAAGGGACCTATTGAATATCAGTCATCTTTCCACATTGTAAATGAAGCTCTCTCACAAAAGATGTCAAGTGTAAATGGGTCTTTCCACTCTGGGACTAGTTTAAAGTTAGAATTATCAGCAAAATACAAAAAAATAAATAAGTTTGTATGAATAAACAAGGATGGTAAAACTTCTTCCCTATCCTGACCTTTTCACTCTCCTAGCCTGGCCTGTAACTTCACCTGAGCTGAAAAAAGGTTCAGCTCTTTTTAATATTAAATTTAATAAATAAATATAAATAAATTAAATTAATTAATTAATTAAACCATAAGAACAGTCAGAGGAGTGTCCCTGGGTATTGGAGCAGCCAGGGCATTGCAGTTTTCTCCATTCCAGGCTCCAACCCTGCCCAAAGGCTGCTCTCCCCCATCCCACCAGGACCTCGGAGCTGCTGTCTGTCCAGGGAACATTGAGAAAACCTTTTCTCTTCATTGCCACTGTAATTCCACAGCATGACCTGACTCTAGATGTGAGCTAGAGTGCATGACAAGAGTTAGAGACAACAGGATGGATCTGAAGGGTGAAATGGCAATTTCAGAGCTTTCTGAAGCAGGTGGAGAGCCCAGCACCAGCGCTGCTCTTCCCTCTTGGCACTCCTTGCTGGGCACAGGAGGAAGCTCAGGCTGCTCTCTGCAGATGCAGAAGCAGCAGCAGCACCACTCTCTCAAGCAGCTGAACACATCCAGCAAACAGATGTCTGGTTTGGTATTAATATCATTTCAGATGTACATTAGAGGGGCAGATGTACAATCTGGGACTACATCCAAATTGTCATTTAAGGCAGTAAGATAATCAGTAAGAATTTCTTCCCTTTTATTGTTGCTCATTCTTCCTCCTGCTCCTTAAAAACTAAAGCAAGGAAAACAAAGAAAATTAAAAATAACAACCTTAAAAAAAGTACTAAACAACAAAACAGAAAATATATAAACAAAAAAAAAACCAGACTGAAGCATCACAGTGGAAATAGCTCTGTGGCACATTATCAAAGACTTGATTATCTCTGGAAGTGCAATGGCTTTTGAAGTAAACAAACATTTAAACCTGCCACGTTGTAAAATGGCCTTATGGAGGTCCAGACCCCACTTAACAGGTAGTGCCTATAAAGAAGAGCAAGGTCTTAAAATGTGTTTAAATGTTTCCTTTTCACAGTTCCCATCAAGAGTTACCCCTCACCTCCCACAGAGGTGTCTGTTCTCGTAGGAAGGCAGATGTCAGACAGGAATGGGGTTTGTACAGTCATTTTCCACTCACCTAAGTGGTGAAGCAGAAATGATAAAAGTTCACTTCCCTGGTAAAATTCAGAGTAGGTGGGAGGCCAATGATCCTGCATTGTTCCCCAGTGCACACTCTTACGAAAAGAGCTGTAAGACTGAGAATTTTTCCCATATTCTTTGTGAATTGTATAGATCACCAGGAATAACTGCAGGAAATAGTCTGGAAGAGGAGAAAAATCCCTGCCTGGCTTAACCCCGCCTGAAATAATATTCTTCAGATAGTCTTGGAATCATACAGAATAGTTGGTTTTTTTTTTTTAATTGAGCTTCTTCCTGCTACTTCACTTTTACTGTATAAACCAGAACAATGAAAGGCTTTGCAGTGGTGCAATCAACATTGATTCTTCCTGGCCCTTGTTCTTTGTGGCCAGCTACAGAAGCTGCTGTGCTGGAAGCTGCTAACAAGGAAAAGGGTTACTGTGAGGTTTGCTATCCACATTATAGCTATGGCAAGTTCATCAACACAGCCAGGACAAAGATCTGCCAGAGCCCCTGTTTGTTATACACTACTTTCACCCCTGGAAAGGTGGGAGAACTACAGAATCTTGTGGTAGAATAATGGCAATAATATCAGACTCTATTTTTTTCATCCCCCAAAAAACCAAGCTCCAAACCCAAAGCTGTTTTTTCAAGGAAATGTCACATCCTAGAAACATCATAAAGCCCTTTTGATGGCTGAGAGCTGTGATGCTGAATTCCTGAGAGCAACAGAGTGCTGGCCTGGGCTCCATTGTTGGTGAAATGGTGGGAAACAATCAGATCACTGCCGGCAACTTAAAAGCTCAGCAGGAGAAATAAGAAAGCACAACAGGATTTCACAAATCACTAAGTCCATAGTAATAAAAATGTTTTACTTCCTTGTAGAGGGGGAAATAAAATTTTCCTAATCCTGAGGCACAGGCTGTGTTGTAGGTGGGTGCATTTGTCAGAACCAGCAGACATAAAACACTCAAGGAAGAAAAATAATCAAATTGGAAACAGCAGCAGATTACAGAAGTAACAAGATGAAAGTCTACCAAGTATCATTCAGCTTTTAGAATACGCAGATGGATGTAAAAAATCCTGACCCCTGTCCTACTCTGTATTATATAAAGTTACACTCCTAAAGCCAAAGACCTTTTGTAAGATTCTTGCAGCTGAAATCAGAAATAAGACTCCAGTTAATTTTAGTAGATGCCAACAGGTATCCTGTACAGTATAATTAGTCATGTGGAAAATGGGGGGGAGGGAGGGAGTAAATATTTTCTATTATAATTATTTTCATTTCCCTAAGAAAAAAAAGAGCATGAGCACATTAAACAAACATATCTCAACCAACATCAGGTACACTTCTTCAGAGATTTCAATAAAAACATTTAACAGAATGCAGCTGATGCCTACAGTATAGTATCTGCACCATGCAGTGCAATAATTATGTACAATTAAAGCCTACTGTGCAATTTTGTTGCCATAAAAGCTCTCTGACTCACACCAATTGAAAGATCTAAAACGACCTACTACAGAATCACTTCCCACAATTAAATGTCAATTCACAATTTCATGTTTATGGCCAAAATACATTTCCCAGTTTGGTCTGATCTTTTCACAGTTGTGGTGTTTAAAGCTCAGGCTCTGAAAAAGTGAGGAAGAATTAGCATTAAAATAGCTTGGAGAACACTTCTATGTTTCATTTCTAGGAAACACAGCTCTCATTCCCATCTTGGAGGCTCATAATTGGTACTAAATAATTAAGACCATCATGAAATTTTGCAAAAAATCTTAGAAATATAGGAAAGCTGTGTTCCCACTCTTTGAGAATGAATAGTGCATGCTCATTATTTTTTTTTTGTATGAAATCCACAGTGTGTAAGTACAGGTTTATGTTTATTATTGGGTACCTGACGATTCATATGGTTCCTCTGCAGAATACAGAAAAGTGTAAGAAATTTAAGACTTCTAAGTCTTAAATTAAAAGTAAAAGCACTTCCAGGAGTCAGAAATTTCCACAGACCCCAAAACATACTAAAAGGCACTATGATGGGAGCTGGAAAGGGAGAAATCCCAGGAGAACATAACAGATATTTTAGCCTCTTTTAGTGGAGAGCACCTTAGATCTAAAAGTGATGTATAAAAAGAGACATAATATATGCACTAATATTTATGAATGTCCAGCATTTCCCCCAAAAGTGTTCTTTTTATCTCCATCACTGAAAAAAAAAAAGGTGTTTTCCCACTGGCTTCAGTGAGGTCATAATTTCATTCTTTGGAAAGTTTCACAACTGGGCCTCAAGGGATCCTGAACAACACAGCTCTTGCACAGGAAAAAAGCTCACAAAGGGTCAGCAACCAGTGATGATAAAAATGTCAAATTTTTACTACAAAAATATTATTCGGTCTAGATTTATATAAATACATAAATATTACTAAGAAGGGTGTTCTGGTCATGAGTAAAAAACAAAAGGAGAATCAACTTGAAAATCAGTGAAACATAGCAGATATGCCAAGATTGAAAACAGATCCTTAACAAATATTTAGATGTGGTAGTTGGTTATTTACCAATCCCTTTGGGGTAACTATGTCCAATTTTTGTTGGGTACCCATATAAAGAAGAACTCAAAACAATTTGCTGCTTCTCCTGACTTGCCTTCCTCAAGGGCTCCCGAGATAGTGGGACAGCACCCAGATCTCATCAACCTCACATTTGAAGAAATCCTGACCAGACACAGAAGCAAAGATAAAATAATCTGAAATACTATCTCCATCAGCTTGAGACACCTACACACCACCAGGCAAGATTTGTAATTCCTGATAGTGTCCTGTCCCTGATAAGTATCCTTTTCCTTCTGTAAACTGCTCTTCTGACTGTTATCCCTTTTCTCCAGAGAACCTGGCTTAGGCTGCCAAGCCAGTGGCTTTGGGAGCTGAGGGCAGCAGAGAAGCTCCAAAAGCAGCATTTTAAAACAGCCTGGCTCTCATGCAGATTTGCAGTCTCAGAGTGGCTCAGGGTATCTTCTGTCACTGTTATTATTCAGCTGTCAGGCTGCAAGCAAGAATTACCTCTAGAGGAGGAATTTTTATTTTTCTATTATTTTCTATATGTTTGTTTTATTTAGTTCTCAAAAAAGATAATTTTTGGAGAAACAGCAGCTTTGGCTGTTTGAATTCACTTGCTTTATTATGCAGAAGAGCAGTTTATACCACTACTTTCAATCTTTCAGTATTATCTGAAAGACTATCATATGTGATAGATGGAACTGACTAGACATATTATTGTTAAATTATTTTGTATTTAATACTTTATATTTCAGATTATTTAGCTCCCTATTCTATATCTTAAAAAAATTTTAGTGAAGTAAAAAGTTGCTGTGCTTGTACAAAGCAGCCACGGTCTCTTCCCTGGAAAACTGTGATCCAGGGAACACGGAGCCATTAGGTTTGTTTCTCTTTCAGAGAGCACCTATTCCATCAAAAATTACAAAATGCTATCACATTCAATCACCTCAGGCCTGGCTTACAAGACAACACCATGTCCCATTAGAAAGGATGAGAAAGGTTTTGAATTTTAAAATTCAGGGCACAGAATTTCAAGTCAGAGAGCACAGCAGACACAAGAAGACCTTGTCTGCTGTTCCAAAAAGGCAGGATTTTGGGGACAGAGCTCTGCCCAGACAGTCAGACAGCAGGAGCAGCTGTAGAGGACAGGCAGAGGTCTCTCATCCATTTGCTCTGCTCATGGGAGCTCAGGCTGGATTGCTGGGGAGGGAGTGGAGGCTCCCTCCAGCCTTTGCTCCTACATCCCTGCGAGCAGCTCAACCCCTGAGGTGTCACAGAGCAAGCCCAGCCTCAGGCTGGAGTATTCAAGGACAGAGCCAACCTCTCACCCTGCACCTTTCAGCCTGAGCCTGAAAATCTCCCCAGCACAGGGACAAAGCCAGCCCAACACCTGCCCAAGCCAAGCAGAGCCACGCTGCCATCGGCAGCACAGCGAGAGGTGCTGGGGGTGAATTCTCAGCTTTCCCAAGGAACCTGCCAGCTCCAGCACCAGGAGATGTTCCCAACAAGCTGCCCCATGCCCCAGGCACTGCAGGATGTGTGGGGGCAGAGCAGCTCCCAGCCTGACAAAGCATATGTGGGCAAGTAGCCAAAGCAGAAATCTCTGCAGTATTTTTCTGACCTTGTCTACATGGTCACCTTTTGGGGCACAGGGTGTCAGCTCTGTGGAACCCCTGCGAAAGCCAGGGGTAAGATAAATTTAGCAGGCACCTATGGGGGGCACACTGTAATGTCCAGATGAACCAAAGTCAATGTTAAAGCGATCTCTGGAGACCACATAAGTAGATCAGCATGAAAGAGCACCAAAATGAGCTTATGTTAGTAAGATTACGATTTCAAGGCCGCATTTTGGCAGCTCCCTGAGAGACACTTCATGTCACTTGGGCAACAGCAAAGCACTGTGTCCATGAGAACCCATGGGAAGTGACAGCTGGAGGACAAGGTTATGGAAAGACACAGGGTAAGGCACTGCTTTGTGAGGAAAGGATAAAGTAACAGAGCTGATCCGATGGTTTTCCCAGCCTCATCGCTCCACACTGTGCTGTGATCCCCCACCCCCACCCAGAGAGATCCTGCTGCTCACCTGGCCCTGCTGGCATCAGAGATCTGCCGCACACTTGCCAGGGCTTCCTCTCCACAGCTGGTGACTCCAAAATCCTCCAGAGAGAGCCCAGAGCCCAGCCCAGAGCTCCTGCTGGCTGCAGTTCGTGTCCAGGCGCTGGCTGTCCCTCTGTGCCACACACGGACAGCTCCGGCCACAGACCCACCCAGGGCACAGCTCAGCCAGCAGGGACACCTGGGGCACTTTGGAAAGGGCCAGGGGGACCAGGGCCTGAGGGGACAGGTGTGGGAGACAGCCTGGAGAGTGCCCAGGGAGGCAGCAGGGGGAGGAGGTGCTCACAGAGGGGGACATAGTACAAAATTGGCCAGGAGATTAACACAGCCCTAAAACTGTGTGAATTTAGCAAGAGCTCCTCTGAACCAAGTGCCTGAGGTGATTAGAAAGGGTGGCAGCTTTTAACAGCTAAGGGCTGTATGAGATAACTATACAAAGACACCCACTGGAGTCTGTTTTTGCCATAATATTTTTCCTTAGTTTCCATTAAGCCATGCAGAATTGTACATTCTATGCATTTAAGTCTTTCAACTTCAGTAAATATTACATGTGATAACTTTGTTATTGCACCTTACACACCTGAACCTATTTCCTAACGTGAGTTTGAATGACACAATTCAGTGTAATGATCCATATTTGCAACATGTGCATCCTCTCTTTTTCTCCCTGGCCATATCTGTAAGACTAAGGAACAATACTGAGCTGAACACCAGGTATTGTGTCAGCTATCAGGTTCAGCTTCCTGCCTTAATCTTGCAATTGTCTGGATACTTTAATAATTTGGATATTTTAGTAATTGTCCCTATTACTATTTAGCTAAACCAACTCATACAGTGCATATTTGATAATGTGATCTTTGGCTGATAACTAAACACCTGAAGAGTGAATCAGTTTCCTAATTCCTGAAGCATCCTTCACAAGAAGATGTCTTCACCTTTCCTTCACTTGGGATAGGTGACAATCATATACAGGGTGAATAAAGCTTGACTCTGCATGCCAGAGCAGCCTGCCAGTCTGGAAAATTCTATACAGCTGTTTGAGCAAGATGGACATTTACAGGCCATGGACCACAGCCAGGCAGTTCCATTAGTTGCATAATCTTCCTCTCAAGCAACTGCAGGCAAAGAAATTTTGCCAGACCTGGATTTGAAACAACAGAACAGATGACCAGTAAAGGAAGCCATGAATAAAACTGTCACACTAATTAAGAGTAAATAATTATTGCAGTGTACATAACTGATTCTTAAAAGGATGTTCTGCAGACAGAAAATTGCAGCAAGGATGTACTTTGCAAAAGGATCAAGACTAGTGACAAGACTAGAGACTAGAACTCTCTTCAGGAAAATCAACATTACTAAGGGTCAAGGACAGTCTGCCCTTCTGTTCTCTCAGCATGATTTGTTAAACCCCATCCAGAAATTTATAACCAGCACTAAGCCATGAAATCACTAAGCCCAAGATCTGAACTTTAGTCAATATTAGTAATAACATTAACATCATTCCAAAACCAAACCATTTTGGGAAATAATGTTAAAAAACTCCATTCCAAGATGCAGAGAAGGACTGAAGCAGTAACTAAGAGAGAAATGGAAACACAAAATTTAAAACTCTGCATTGCTCTTAGGGTGTTGGACCACAAAGAAGTCACATTAAATATAAAGAATTCGTCCATGTAATCCACATTGGCTCATGCAATCAGCAAGGAGCAAGACATTTCTGCTCCTACTCTCACTTTTACTGTAATGAGCCACAGGTATATCTCTTTCTTTTAGTCAGATACATTTCAATTTGCTACCAAAAAACCTACAGAAAAGTTACAAAATCAAATTAACAGAGAGTAAGCCCCCTAAGGACCGCATTTCGAGACAGTTATTTACCCACTGTAGGGATTAACTGCAGATTGTCCATTAAAATCAGATCTTTTCATTGATGTAAATTAGCACAGCTCCATCCAAATAAATGGGGCCATGCCTTTGACTCCCAGGTGATGCTCCAGCCTGTAAGGGTCTCAGAAGTGGGATTTTGTTCATCTGAACAGAGACTCGGTGGGATGCCTCCGAGCAAAAAGTTGTAAGTCAGTGTTCACAGCAAGCCCAGTTTCACACCACACCTGCTGAGATGTTTCAGCTATCCTGAATTCTCCAAAAGGCTGCTTTGTCTGCAAAGGAAGGTAAAAAACCCTTCCCTTTACAGCAGCAAATTAAGAAGGGAGAAAGGGACACCCTTTAGTTAAAGCCCATAAAGCACAGAGAAATCTCAGCTCAGTGGGACAGGGAACATGTGGGCGAGGGGGAATTTTTCAGATGTTTCTTCAGATGGTTACAATTCACATGTAAGTACTAACACTTTTTGTAAAAACATTTCAGACTCCCAATTTTTGGAAGCCAGACTATCTCCAAGGAGTAACTTGGTGCATATAAAGATGGGAAAAAGTAAAACACTGTAGGTTTGTGGGAGTAACACGTGATTAAAAACCAAACAAAAAGCACACCAGGGTACCACTAACCAGCAGAGTCCATTTACCAGTAGAAGAATTTCTCCTACCTAACCTGAGTTTGGTGATTTGAAGAATGCAGAAAAAGCATTTTTAGAGGTCCATGAATAAGTTTAGAGGCAGCAAGGTGGCTCAGAGGAAGCAAATGTTCAGACTCAATAGTTTGTGGGTGGAGAGTGATGAAATTATCACTGGCATGATGTTTTCAAAATGTTTTTCACTATGTACAGATTTTTCCAAGTCAGAAAAATAAATATGCAAGCATCTCTTGGGTGTTTCAATGCTGCAAGGTATGTCTGGTCTAAGGGGACAGAACATAAAAATTATTTCACTGCTGAACGGAGGAATAGCTTAGAGAACAGTAAACATGGAAAAGGTTTGATCTTCCAGAGTTTTGGGAATTACTGATAACTACCTTAAAGGGCAGAATTGGAGATTGAGGGAGAGGACTTGCACAGCCCTCCCCCTGTGTGTGTGCCACCCTATTTACCTCTCTTCCTACTCCTCTCTCCTTCTTGGTTTAATCCTTTCCCTGGTCTCCTACAGATGTGAATTCTGGGGAGCCTGGGCAGGTTCCTCAAATACTGAATCTCAGCCACAGTTTCTAACATTTCTCCATCTCCATGATGATGGCTCTGCACCCTTTGATACAGGCACAGCTTCTGCAGCAGCAGCAGTCGAGGTAAACTGACATTTGTCACATTAAAGAAAAAAGACTTTTAGGTGTTTGGAGCAATCCCCACTCTCTTTTCAAACAGCTATAAGACTTCCTTTAAAAATGTAACAAACAGTAGTTCATCCTCACTGGTGTCTCTCAGGTGGCTCCCCTACTAAAGGTCCTGGCCCAGCACTGATCTCTCAGTGCTGGCACCTCTCGTGGGGCTGATTAAGGACTTCGGGAAGTGAACTGACTGCTCAAATGGCACAGGTCAGGCAGGGCAGGAGGAATTAGGGAGATTTAAGGGAATATGAGAGACAAGATGGCAATAATTGCTGCAGGACCTGGGCTGAAAGATGTAGCTGTTGCTTCCTTAAGAACTGAGGCATTCTCAAGGACAAAGGAACTGCAGCTTTCTGCCCAGGCCCTGAAGCAACTGTGCCAACAATTTATCTTGTTTTCACCTCCTAAAAAAAGAAATTGTACTTATTAGCATGATTTTAGGAAGGGGAAAACCCAAACCACTGGAAGGTGAAGGAACTTTCCCACCTATGATCAGTAATGATCAGGAAGGGGAAGAGGTGATATCGTGTCTACTCACAACACTCAAAGCAGCACATAAAAGACTGGGTCCCTGGAACAGGTCACATTCAGAAGGACACTATGCAGTTGACTGTAGGACTCCAGAATTTAAGAGTCCATTCTGTTTTACATCCAGCAACCTCTACCTTGAAACCATCATCCTCTCCTGAAAAACCAAACCAAGCAAGAGGCACAGTGTTTTCTAAGCATATAACAAAATATCATTATGTGGAACAAGCAGCTTTGTTAAAGAGTTCTCTTGAATATCCACTTCAAGGCCAACATACACTTCAGATTTAAATAGTCTGGTATGTGAGGAGAAATTCACAAAACCAAGATTCTCAACTCCTCTGTACTTGTGCCTCTTTGCTATACTGCTAGGGTGAGTCTGCTACCAATTTTTCAAACAATTTAGAATTGAACTGTCTTTTTTTAAACCTGTGAGAGGAAAGGGCGGGGGAAAAAAAAGGGAAAAAAATGAAGAATTTATAAAGGGAGACAAATGTGTCAGTTTTAGAAATCATCTGCAAAGGGAGGAGGTAGGTTGGCAAGTATAATGGCAGACCAGAGCCAGAAAGCAGAGATACATCATTAAAAGCATTAACTAAGTGTTTTGAGGAATTACTTTGTCAGGGTGCCAATATGACATTACTATTATTTCATGACAGACTTGATGTGTCACCAAACCTTTATATCGTTTAGACCCCTAAAAGCAAATTAGTGTTTTTTAAAATAATGAAACACTTCAAGCTTTGGGTGTTTTGAAACTTTTAATCCATGACAATCTGAAGGTGATTCATCCACTATTCACAGAACAGTTGAGACTCTCACAAAATTGTTCTGTCTTGAAGCTTTAACAAGAACTCACCGTCTTACCCTACCCTTGAGTACAAAAGGAGCAGACAAAGACTGGAATAATTTCAGCTCAGGCTGATTCCTTTTGCAAGAGCTCAGGTATACCTCATTTCCTGGAAATCCATTATGCATCTAATTCCAAGGGGTTGCTCATTCCCTTCCATGGCTCTCCATCAGCTCCTGACAGATCATCACTTTGTTCTGTTCTTCCCTAGGTTAGGCTGGTCCTGACTGCCCCTTTGCATCTCAGACAGGACACTGGCTTAGTCCATAACTATTCCTAGAGAAAAATACTTCAGTGAGACTGTTTTACCCTAGGAACACATTTTCCAGGAGCTTCTCTTCCTACACTTGAAACTCACTATGGCCAACACATTCCTGTAGGAAGAATAATGAATCCAACTCCATTTTTAAGCACTGGGAAAAACATCACATGCAAAAGAGTGACAGATGGAGCTGTATCAGCTTTTACCTAACAGTGAAAGGGGAGGTAGAAGTCAGTCTCAGCACTTTTGTCAAAATGTGTTTTTAACAAAAGACATGTGTTAAATTACTAACACATATCCATAATATTTTTAAATATTTATACTGTGAACTAATGACATCCTCTCAATTAGGGAAAAGAGTCTTCTGTACATTCCCTGGTGAGGAGGAATAAAAGGCAAGGAGGGCTTGGGGAGAGGTGTGCATGAGACCCAACTCCATCCATCATGGTCCCTGCATCAGATTTCCTCTTTCTCTCCCTTTGCTCTAAGACCACCACATGTGCCATGGTCAGAAACCTCTCATGGGGCATCGCTTTCCTGTTTGCCTGCAACACCCCAGCCACAAAAGCCATCTGCTTATAACTAATTTTTTTTTTCCTTCCAAAGAGATTTTAAAAAAAAAAAAAAAGTAAATCTACTGGCAGATGAGCTTCTTTCTACCTGGGAACACTATTACAGATAGACAGAATGTTCCTTTATGTTTATGCAGCTTCTCTGGCGTTGTGTAAATGCACACTCTCAGTGTAATCAGGAGTTTTCTATCACCATTAGCAGCAAGACCCCAGTAGTTAAATCAAAGAAGCCTAGAAAATGCCCTAACACTGGAAGATTCCCACAAAGAAAAGCCTATTTAGATAATTAAGGAATCTTTATGATATGAAGATTTTCATCTCCGAGCAAATTATAACACATTAGGTAATATTGCCAAAAAAAAAGTCCTGAAAGCTTGCAAAGCCACAAATTAGAACTGGCTTTTCTTTCACATGATCTTGAAGTAGTGGCTGGAGGCAAGAGAAGGTGGAAGTTAGGGGAAAAGAGGAAGAAGAGTTCACTTTGAGGTAGTAAACTATTGTTTCTTTGGAAACCTTAAGTTTTGTCCAAGTTTTTAAAAATCAACTGAATATACTCGGGTTGCAGATATAAATAAAACCCAAGAATGTCTCCCACATACATACTGTTGATAGAAAAAGAAGTTTGAAAATGGGGTTTAAATCATCCTTCTCAGGAGCTTTAAACCTCACCTTGCACCAAGTGACACTGAGCTTCTGGCAAGTGGCAGTTTCATGTATGAAATGTGTCTCCTAAAACTGAAGAGCATACAGAGTAGAACAAGATAATGTGTCAACAAATTACATCCTAAAGACTGAAAGCAACCCAGAGAGCCTGCACTGACTGATCCCTTGGCATACAGAAAAGCACCAGGTGTCAGGATATCACAGAGCAGCGTTTAGATCTTAACTGCCTAACAGAGTAACAGTGCATCGATTCACACTGTGGATAAGGAAAAACAAACTAACAAATACCCACAAAGCAACCAAAAAAAAACCCCAAACCACAAAACAAGTTCTCACCTCTGCTGTTTCCCCAGGAGCAGCTCCTGGGCCCCCCCACATCTTTATCAAAGCCTCCACTGCAAACCCTGCTCCCTGTGGTTCTGTCACCGCCTGCCCCAGCCATTTATGTGGGCAGCTGTCCCCTCAGCACAGCTCATCAAGTACTGGCAGAGCCTAAGAAAGTGATGTATTTCAGGGTTTTATGTTTTAATGGAAGAACCTGCCAAAAATTATTCCACATTTTACTTTATCTCCACGGAGGAATCACACAATGACTGGGCTTCTAGCCATCAGTTAGGACACTAGAAAAAGAACAGGATTGTTATTGCCAACTTGCCTTTGAAAGTATATAGAAACTTTTTAAGTAAAGTTGCTTCAAATTCGTAATTTGAGATCCAGAATTCCTGCTGCTTGTCAGGGAATATGAGATCAACTCCTTGTTAATTAGCAGCAAAGCAAGTATCCCCTTGTATTAGTGTAAAAAGCTGCTTCTTCCTATGGCTGTGCAGTAATATTTAGGACCTCGGTAAAAAAGAATTCAGCTGTAGTTAATCCAGAAAACTCAGAAAAGCAGTGGAATTTTTTTTTTTAATTAAGTATTTAGGTAAATGCCTATCATCCCCGAGGTTTTAATTATTAAAGACGCTGAAAGTTCAGCTGCAAGAAGAAAGGTCAGTGTCTAGCCCTGGTTAACTGCGGGAATCAGGGACGATAAACAGGTAAATTAATTGTCTTTTCAGCGCTTATACAATAATTGGTGAGCGGGAGCCGCGGGATGGGCACGGCCGGAGCTCCCCCTGCTGCTCACAGCCCGAGCGCACTTCGCCTTTCGGGTCTCGCAAATAAAAACCACCAAAAATCGGGGCTTGACTGCGTAAATGACCCGACGGTCGTGGTTTAAGCCCAGCCCCAGAGAGCCCCAGCAGCTCAGGGGGAGAGAACGGGAAGGGTAAGAGCCAGAAGTGCCGCGGGTCGGGATCAAGGCAGCTCAGCAGGGAAAGCGAAGCGTGCACGGAGCGCAAAGCAAGGGCTGAACTCCGGGTAGGAGCTCGGGATCCCGTCACTGCAGCGGTGACACGGGGGACAAACACCATCACTGCCCACGTCCCTCTCCTCCCCCCACTTTCGGTACTGAGCACGCTGTCCCTCGGTCTGGAATGTCCCTCGGTCAGCCCGGGCCCCCCAGCCCGGCTCCCGTGTCCCCTCCCGTGCGTGGCAGCAGCAAAAGCCCCAAGGCCTCGGCTCTGTGCAAGCCGCGCTGAGCTACAGAAACACCTACAGCTACAGAAACACCTACAGCTACAGAAACACCTACAGCTACAGAAACATCTACAGCTACAGAAACACCTACAGCTACAGAAACATCTACAGCTACAGAAACACCTACAGCTCCAGAAACACCTACAGCTCCAGAAACAGCTACA